>CAWUFW010026978.1:0-7500 GCA_963921515.1 Calotriton arnoldi | reverse complement strand
AACAACGCTTTGCTGATCGCATTCCTGAAACAGCTAAAGACGCAACCATGTTGTCACAGTAGAGTCTGCTCTAAGCAAGGAAAGAGGTAGGAGAGTCGTGCTTAATGTCCTCAGTGCCCACGCCACCAACATGATTGCAGATCATGTGGCAGCATGACACAATGCAAAGGTGTGCTTTCCTAAGTAATCTACTTACCTCTATGGGAGCGTCTAAGGAACCGAGGGGGCCATTTCGCATTGTTGGCTTTGTTTAGGAGTACTTCTATTTGTGTAGGTGTGACCACTTTTGCCACACAATACAAAGGTGCACTTCTCCTGAATAATTTGTTTACCCCACCGGAACGGTTTAAATAACCAAGCGCCCCATTGTACATTGTGGATTCTGTCTTGAAGTATTCTTGTACGTATTGCTTACAGGATGCATTATTGAAGGTCCAAGATTCCGCTGTTGCTAGGGAACTTTAGTAAGACTTTTGTTCTGATGAGCCTCAAAGACAAACTATAGGTGGAAACGTCAACATTCCCTCTCTAAGCTGCTTTCAAAATATGATTCGGCAGGGGATACCATATATAAACAGACAGAATCTCTGCTTAGGTTTGTTGTATGTATTTGTATATGTACTTGTTCACTGTCTGAGCACTGCGTTGTCTGCTCGAATTTGGACATATAATGAAATTGTTAGATTTGGGGGTCTCTAGTTGGCATAGGTAGGTACATGTGACAAATAGGGACCCTTGCGTCTAGTCAGGGTGAGGGGCTACACTCCTAAAATAACCCCTGCTCACCCCCTTGGTAGCTTGGCACGAGCAGGCAGGCTTATCTCAGAGGCAGTGTGTAAAGCATTTGTGAACACATACAGTAATACAGTGACAACACTACAGATGGACACCACACAGGTTGTATTATAAAAATAGTATTTTTATATAGACTTAACACAAGACCAAAACGACAAAAATCCACAATACTGTACTCAAAAATAGACTTTAGAATGTTATAAAATAGTTCAGTTCTCTCAAGTTGTAGATGCAACACTTTACTCTCAATGTACCTTGAATGCGTAACGCAAAGAAAACAAAAGGGTCGCAGGGAAGGTGATGCGTCGGTTCCTTACACTCAGGGAGTGGATGCGTCGGTTCCTTACTGCTGCGCAGGGGAGTTGATGCTCGCTTCCTTACTGTGTGGGGAGGTGATGCGTCGGTTTCTTACTGCTCTCCGGTGCAATGCGACAAGATGGCACCTCGATGCGATACTCTTCTCCGGTGCGATGCGACAAAATGGCGTCTTGGTTGCGATGCGACAACTTTGGTGCGATGCGTGCACGCCAGACGGCCGTGCGGCGACTCGATCTTTGGAGCCGCGACAGGCCCTGCGACGCGCTTCTCCGGTGATGCGACGATGTCCTCTGTGGCAGCGTCCCGCTTCTCCGGTGATGCGCCGCGCTTCGGCGATGCGATGACAGCGGCGTCTCGCTTCCTCGGCGATGCGATGACAGCGGCTGCGGCGGCGACACGCTTCTCGTTGTTGCGTCGCGCTTCCAGCTCCCAGCGACACGCAGTCTCTCAGAAGGCCCAGCACAACAGCAGGCACTTCAATTCCCAGCAAGGGAACTCAGGGGGGAGCTGGTTGGTGAAGTCTTGTATCCCTGAGACTTCAGGCAGGAGGCAAGCTCTAGTTCAAGCCCTTGGAGATTCTTCTTCAAGTTGATGGAAAGCACACTCAGTCCTTTTCTCCTTTCTTTGGCAATGAAGCAACCACTGCAGGCCAACCCCCAAACACACAGCACAGGGGTAGTCTCCTCCTTCAGCTTCCTGGGTTTTCTCCTCAGCAAAGGTTCATCTTGATTCCCAGAAGTGATCTAAAGTTCTTGGGTCTGGGTCCCAATATTTATACTACTTGTCTCTTTGTTCTCTGAAGGCAGAGAGGCCTTTGCCTAGTCCAAAACTAGTTCTTGTCAGTCCTGGAGTACTTTGTTGACAAGACTCCTTCTTTCCTTTCACAGTGTAGGCCAGGGACATCAGACACACCACAGGAGGTGGAGCCAGCATTGTGGAGGAAAGGCACAGCCCTATTCAGGTCCCAGGTGCAACTCCTCCCTCCTATCTGCATGCAGATCTCTCTATTCAGCCCTGTGCTGACTCACCCTGTCTCCTGGCAGCCCCAGCCCCTGTCACTCAAACTCCAGACAAGGAATACACAACCTAGCAGAGGCAGGCTTGGATAGTTAGGCAAGAAAATACCTACTTTCTAAAAGTGGTATTTTCAAACACAGAATGTTAAAACCAACTTCACTAAAAGATGTATTTTATCATTCTGAGTTCAGGCATACTAAACTCGAATTTCTACCTAGTTCCCTGAGTCAGTTAGGATTATAAGATGTAATAATCTAACTGCCCATTCTGGCCTATGGGGAACAGGTAGCCTTGCAATAGTGAAAAACGGTGCACTGTACTAGGGTCTGACAGTAAGCCAAACAAGCCAATCATGGAGTCACTAATCCATACATCAATTAACCATAGGGAGCACTTGTACTGTGGCACTGAACAGCAGTGGCGCGGTGCCCAAAAGCATCTAAAACCAGCAAAAACATAAGAGGCAACAGCAAAAAAAAATGGAAGGGAGACCCACGCCAATGGTGCCAAGTCTAACATGTGTCCCCTCCAGCTGAAATGTGGGGAGAACTAACCTACCTCCGGGGAGTTATCACTAAGGCAGAAAAATCTGGACAGACCATCAGCATTGGCGTGTTCTGTACCAGGGCGGTGTTCCACCGTAAAGTCCATCCCCTGTAGGGATATGGACCACCTCAACAGCTTTGGATTCTCACCCCTCATCTGCATCAGCCATCTGAGGGGCCTGTGGTCTGTCTGAACCCGGAAGTGAGTCCCAAACAAGTATGGTCTCAACTTCTTCAGTGCCCAAACCACAGCAAATGCCTCACGCTCAATTGCACTCCACCTCTGTTCCCGTGGAAGTAACCTCCTACTGATGAAGGCCACAGGTTGGTCTAGGCCCTCCTCATTAATCTGTGATAGAACAGCCCCCACACCATGCTCTGAAGCGTCTGTTTGCACAATAAACTCTTTTGAGAAGTTGGGTGCCAGGAGCACGGGCGCCGTGCACATGGCAGTCTTCAGGGCATCAAAAGCTCTCTGACAGGTGTCAGTCCAAATCACTCTCTTGGGCTGCTTCCTGGAAGTCAGCTCTGTCAAGGGTGCAACAATGCTGCCATACACCTTGACAAACCTCCTGTAATACCCAGTGAGTCCTAAAAAGGCTCTCACCTCTGTCTGGGTCTTGGGGGTTCCCAAGTCAGGATGGTCTCAATCTTGGGCTGTAGGGCGCCACCTGGCCGCTCCCAACCTGGTGTCCCAAGTACACCACGGAACCCTGCCCGATCTGGCACTTCCTCGCCTTGATCGTGAGGCCTGCTCTCCGCAGCGCCATCAACACTTCCCAGAGGTGGCGCAGATGTTCTTCCCAACTGGCGCTGAACACTGCAATGTCATCCAGGTAGGCGGCGCTGAACTCTTCCAGTCCAGCCAACACCTGGTTGACCAACCTCTGAAAGGTGGCAGGGGCATTCTTCATCCCAAAGGGCATAACCCGGAATTGGTAGTGCCCATCTGGTGTGGAGAATGCCGACCTCTCTCTTGCCCCTTCAGTCAAGGCGATCTGCCAGTACCCAGACATTAAGTCAAACGTGCTGAGGTACCGGGCAGCCCCTAACCGATCAATGAGCTCATCAGCTCTGGGGATGGGGTGCGCGTCAGTCCTGGTGACTGAATTGAGCCCTCGGTAGTCCACACAGAACCGCAGTTCTGGTGAGACACCCAGTGCGGCAGCCTTTGGGACCAAGACCACTGGGCTGGCCCAAGGACTGTTAGAGGACTCAATCACCCCCAACGCAAGCATCTTGGAGACCTCCTCCTTGATTCAAGCTCTCACCCTGTCAGTCACCCTGTAAGTTTTGTGCTTGACAGGAGGACTGTCCCCAGTGTCTACATCATGGACGCACCAATCAGTGACACTGGGAATCAGGGAGAACAGGTCAGAAAACTGTCCCAGCAACTGGTGACAGTCATTCTGCTGCTCAGGGGTCAGGGTGGAAGAGAGGTTCACTCCATCCACTGACCCATCTTGCTCTGTTGCAGACAGGAGGTCAGGAAGAGGCTCAGTCTCCTCCTCCATTCCAGCATCTGTTGCTAGGAGCATGCCCACTTCGGGCCTCTCTAAGTGGGGCTTCAGGTGGTTGACATGCAGGACCCGCAGGGGGTTCCTGGGAGACCGCAAGTCCACCAAGTAGGTAACCGGACTCTTGCGCTCCACCACCTCAAATGGTCCAGTCCACTTATCCTGGAGCGCACAGGGCTCCACTGGGGCCATGACCCACACTTTCTGACCAGGCTGAAGCTCAACCAGAGTGGCATTCTGGTCGTACCACCGCTTCATCTCCTCCTGGCTGGCTTCCAGATTCGCCTCAGCGAGTTTTCTGAATCACCTAGTTTGGTTCCTAAAGGCCAGCATGTAGCTATATACATCCTGGGGAGGTTTCCTGGGAGATTGCTCCCAGCCAGTGCTTAATTTGTGCCGGTGCTTTCCGGTGCTTAGCACCGGCACTTATTTATAAGGGCCGGGTCTACACGGGTCTGCACATCTATGGCAAAAGTTAATAATTACCTCAGCTCACTGATCGCAGGCGCAGACAGTATTGTTCTCTCGAGTGCCGATTTAAAAGTTTTGAGACTGAGGAGCTGATAAAATGCAACCATTACCATCTCCAAGCAAATTTGCCTCAGGCAGAGCCGCGGCAGCCCTTAGATCAGTGTTGCCGGTGGGCGGGACACTGATTGGGCTGGATTTGGTAATACGGGGGTAGGGTCTGCGCCGCGGCAACGTGCATAGATTTTTTTGAAAATGCCACGCCCCGGCACATCCACCGCACAAGTCACCATGATCAGCAGTTGTTCAGCACGACGTTGGGAGGGCAGCAGCACTGCAGACGTATTAATAAAGGCAGCGAGTGCCGGTGCTGCCGCCCACCAGTAACCGAGTAAGTAAGCCAAACGCTGCTTTTTTCTTGAGCATGCAGGTGACGGTCAGTTCGTGCGTGATTCAATAACTGACTGACTTGGTTGTGTGAATGAAGAAGTGTGAAATGAGGCCCGAGCAATCATTCCTCCGGTGCCGGGCACCGTGTGCAAATTGCCTTTGGTTCAATATAAGCCTGTGAGGAAAATACATTCACCAGATTTTTATGTTGAAGACGTTGTGAATAGTGCTCTGTCTGTACACACGTAAAACCCGTGCAAGTGACATCTTGTGTGTGGGAGCTGTGCATCTTGACTTACCTGAAGACCCGTTGTCCTCTTTGCATTCGCAGCGGTTATAAACTCCTTAAGCCTACGGGCATTTCTTCGGAAGGCTATGGCACTTTTGGCGCCAGCAGGCGTTTAACCTGCTTGTTCCAGCTGTTGTTTGGTTACTTACCACGTTACCTCTAATTTAATTTGGACACGCTGACTGTTCATGCCCCCCTTTTTGTCATTTCTCTGTTTTGTCCAGCTCTTCCACAAACCCGACAGGTTCCACCACCCTGGCGCCGGGGACAGCAGCTGCTACTGTTCTCACCGTTTGACACACTTTTCGTGACCCCTACGGCTCCAAACAGCAGCAGCCGAGGTCCAGGCCTACTAGACTGCAAAATAAGTGCTTTTCGGCGTCACGAATGCATTCAAAGTATAATGCCAATGGCAAATCTTTCTGGAATGGGTATCTGTGGGAGCCTGCGTGGCAGGGCCTTGCCCTTAACTTAACCCCTATCCTTCTAATAATCATTGATCATTCACACGACATAAAAATATGCTTTTTTTCTGTGCGTTTCACTTTCATGATCTCTTTTGGAAGAATCCGGATATATTGGTATTTATAATTCTTGTTCAATTTCTCCCCGGTGTTCAATATGTCGGTATGCACCAGTTGTGAGTTTATTTCTGTCATCAAGCCTCGTAGTTGTGCATTGCAGGTGGTTTAGTACTGAGGCATTCCCTTAGCTCACGCACAAAATGGTGCCGCCTTGCTCAAGTTTATGACCCTTCAACTCTACGATGCAGATCACTTAAACATTGCTGCTCCTATTTCTGCCTCCTATGTTTTGCAAGGTATAGTTTAAAGTGAACACCCAACGGAGGCCGCATAATGTCATTTCATTGTCTAAGCAGAAGTTGGGGCCCATGTCCCCAAATCTCAACCTATAAATGTATTTTAAGTGCCAAGTCTTCTAAGTTGTCAACTGTTGTGATATATACCACTATTAACGGACTATGTAGAATTATTTAATTGTGCATAAAATAATGTAAGGGTTTGTTGTGTTCAGACGGATGAAAGGCTGAGCTATCTTAACTAATGTTTATGAACACGATCTGCTAAAACATTACCGAATACATTTAATTAAAGTATACAGTTGTACCAGCATAACTTTTGCTGGGTTTTCTTGGGCTTCCTGTAGACAGACTGAATTCTGCTTAAAGATCAGAGATTGTATTGTAAGCATACTTTCTGGACACGCAGAGCAGACATTGCTTTAACCCCCGCTGCGTTCTTCCTTTTTGAACACGTTATTCCGAATTGTGAACACTCTAAATGTCCATGAGATCACGGAGGGCCATCCAGGTGGCGGAATTTAGCTAACATATCCTGCTGCTGGCCATGTTTGTTTCCTGGATGTCCAGAGGCCCCGCTCTGTGCAGACTCATGTCACACATCATCACAGATGCGTTGTGCTTTGTGCCTGAATGTTACATGTTGTGGTGGTCATGCCTTTGTGGCAAACCACTGTCGACTAAGAGGAAAAACAGTAATAATTTAGTGCTAGCCCCAGCCGAGAGAGCGCAGATTCTCCTCACAGAGCACGCTGAGCAATTGTACTCGTCATTATGCTTTAAAATGTCATACTGCTCTGGGTTGCGGTGGAAAATAGTGAAGTCAAAATAAAATAAAAATATCGCCATAGCCATACTGCCCACATAATGCACGTACCGACTCTGACAGCAAGATGGTGCCGAAAGAAACAGAACAACCATTAGAGAGAAAAAAGGTGATTTATTAGGAGAGGCACGCAGCTAGCTTTCAGAAATACAATAAAAACAATCCCGCCTCACTAATACTCTCAACAACCTATGCCCCCACCTTTAAGCACCACTAAACTATGAACTCCCCCAAGCAAACAATCACAGCATCCACTACCATTCTGCTTCCTCTCCTACCACCCACCCTCCTTTGATATCTCACCACAAGAGTAAGTGGGTGGAGCCAGTGGAGTAAGTGGGTGGAGCTTGGGGGAAGTGGGCGTGGCCTCCTATAACAATTTGAGCACCTGGACTTAATTTTTTACAAATTAAGCACTGCTCCCAGCCTTCTTTGACCAAACTCAAAGGTCCTCTCACTGGGTGTCCATAGAGAAGCTCAAAGGGACTAAACCCTGGAGATTTCTGTGGCACCTC
>CAWUFW010026977.1:0-29659 GCA_963921515.1 Calotriton arnoldi | reverse complement strand
GGGCCGTTTCCTGTCGTGGGCACTAGGCCTACCCACACAAGTGAGGTACCATTTTTCTCGGAAGACTTTGGGGAATGTGTGGTGCATGGAATTGTGTGGATCCACGCAGATTCCAGAACTTTCCACCAGAGAAATGTGAGGAAAATGTGGGTTTTTTTTTACAAATTTTGAGGTTTGCAAGGGTTTCTGGGTAACAGAACCTGGTGAGAGCCAGACAAGTCACCCCATCCTGGATTCCCCTGGGTGTTTAGTTTTCAAAAATGTATAGGTTTGCTTGGTTTCCCTAGGTGCTGGCAGAGCTAGGGTTCAAAATCTACAGCTAGGCGCTTTGCAAAAAAACGGTCCGTTTTCACTGTGAAAATATGTGTCCACGTTGTGTTTTGGGCCGTTTCCTGTCGCGAGCACTGGGCCTACCCCCACAAGTGAGGTATCATTTTTCTCGGAAGACTTTGGGGAATGCGAGGTGGGTGGAATTTTGTGGATCCAGGCAGATTCCAGAACTTTCCACCACAGAAATGTGAGGAAAATGTGTTTGTTTGACAAATTTTGAGGTTTGCAAGGGATTCTGGGTAACAGAACCTGGTGAGAGCCAGACAAGTCACCCCATCCTGGATTCCCCTGAGTGTCTAGTTCTCAAAAATGTATAGGTTTGCTAGGTTTCCCTAGGTGCCGGCAGAGCTAGGGTTCAAAATCTACAGCTAGGCACTTTGCAAAAAAAGGGTCCATTTTCACTGTGAAAATGTGGTGTGTCCACGTTGCGTTTTGGGCCGTTTCCTGTCACGGGCACTACACCTACCCACACAAGTGAGGTACCATTTTGATCTGTAGACTTAGGGAAACACAAAATTGTAGACCAACTGTTATTACCTATTGACTTTCAATGCATTTCTGCCTTCCAAATGTAAGACAATGTGTAAAAAAGAAGACACTTTGAAAAATGACCTATAATTCACATGCTGGTATGGGTACCCACAATTTCAGAGATGTGCAAATAGCTACTGGTTCTAAACTCTATATTTTGTTCCACGTTCAGACATACATTGGTGACTTTCATACCGATCTTTCCCTGATTATATTTTCCCAAATGAATTGCTATATACCCGGTACACACTAAAAAACCATTGCAAGACGCTGCTCAGTTATTGGCTCTGGGTTCTTCGGGTTCTTGGTGAACCTACACGTCCTATATATCACCACAACCAGAAGAGTCCAGCGGATATAACTCTATATTGCTTTCAAACATCTGTCATACTTAGTAGAAGTTACAGGTGAAAACGTTGGTACAAATGGCTGTTTTTTTTAACTCATTTTTAATTTCTTCTATTTTCAACTGTTAGTTTCTATACGAAAACCTTGAAGGATCTACACAAATGACCCTTTTATGATTTCAAAATGTTGTCTACTTTTCAGAAATGTATAGCTTTCCAGGATACATCATTGCTTTTATACCCATTTTTACCATTAACTGGAAGGAGGTTGAAAGCACAAAAAATAGCAAAAATAGGCTATGTCCCAGAAAAATGCCAAAACTGTGTGAAAAATTGTGGTTTTATGACAAAAGTCTGCTTGTCCCTGAAAGCTGGGAAGATGGTAATTTCAGCATCACAACCTCTTTGTTGATACCATTTGCAGGGACAAAACCAGACGCTTTCATCTGTAGCCCTTTTTTCCCATTTTTCCCCAAAAAAACAAAATTGTGCTGTATTTTGCCTAATTTCTGGGTCCTCTCCAGGGGAATCCACAAACCCTGGGTACCTTTAGAATCCCCTTGATGTTGGAAGAAAAGGACGCAATTTTGGCGAGGATACCTTATGTGGTCAAAAAGTTACAGGGGCCTAAGCGCAAACTACCCCAAGTAGCCAAAAAAGGGCTCAGCACTGGGGGGGTGGAGGCCCAGCAGTTAAGGGGTTAAACCAGATAATTTCTTAATATTCACATCTTCTTCATCTAATAGCCCTAGCATTACCATTAGAAATTCTTGAGCATCCTGCTGAAGATTTTGAGAGAACACTACTGATCCAGTACAGTTATCGGTGAGTTTTCTTATTCAAGTTGCAGAATGTACAATACTTCTGTCACTTCTTAATTCTTTAAGTAAACTACATAGTTGTGAAGACTTTTTGTGAATCTTTTATCTACCTTTTATTTAATAGAATTTGTAAAATTAGGCAAATTATATTGTCCATTTAACACTACATTTGCCTAACAGTTCACTCCAGATTTATTATCAAAGTGATAGCCTTGTATTTCCTCATTGTGCTCTAGTTTTCTTTTCTTTCCCCCTTCTTGATTTTCTTTTTGTTCATCTTTCTGTTCAACCGTTATGCTTGAGCTGGGTTACCCGTCTGCTCTACAAGGAGCAGAGGGCAGGAGTATCCCAAATGAGGACATTGGTACCAAAGACCAAGCATGTAGGCGGAAGTGGGAGAATGTGACACCGGAAAGATTCCTGGATAATTTGTATGCTGCATGTGCCTCATAGATTTCAGTTTGTATGGACATCAACATGCAGGATAGAGCTGTCCTAGATGCCTTTGACAAACTAACTAAGCAGATAGCCTTCAGTCTAACTACCAAGAGCAGGACTAAATGCCCCAAGTACAAGAGGTGGTTTGATGGTACTTGCACCACGGCCAATAGAAAGTTATTGCTGGCACTCAAACAAGCCCGAGGGATGAGGCCATGTTCAGGAGCTGTAGGAAGGCTTACAAGTCTGTAGTCCATCAAAGGAAGAAGTTTATCAGGGAACATGCCTGGGAGGCTCTTGGACAAGTTAGTGTTCTGTCCATAGTCAAAAGTCCCTTCTTTTCTGATACAGCCAACTATAGAATAGACTGTACCATATGTGCTGAGCGCTGGGTTCAGCACTTCGAAGGCATTTATAGTGGTGACAATTTAGATAGAACCTGAGGCACACTAGAACCCCCGCTTAGCTAGCATTTCACTTCATTTCAGCAAAGATGAGGTTCAGAAAGCTATTAGATCAACATCTGGCCGGAAAGCCCCTGGTCCGGATGGAGTCCCCTCAGATCTGTATAAGGCCGACCCTGTGGTTTGGGCGAAGATTTTGGCACTGGTTTTCAATGCGGACTGTATATGTGGTTTCCCTCCCTCCTGAGCCAAGGCTATTATTATCCCTATTTTTAAAAAGGTCTCAAGGGATGACCCTGCTTTTTTATCGACCTAACTCGCTTCTGGATTTGGCTGCTAAAATCATGGGGAAAGTGATACTGGATCGTTTAACATTGTGGCTAGACCATTTTAACATTATCTCTGACCTACAGTACGGCTTTAGACAAGGCAAAGGGATGCTTAATCAATGTCTCAACCTGCACTTGGTGGTTGGGAAATATACAATTGCCAAGAAGGGAATTTTGCATATGGCTTTTATGGACCTGATGTCAGTGTTTGACTGTGTAAATAGATCCAAGCTGTGGCTGACTCTCCGGGATCTGGGCCTGGACACGGAACTGGTGGTCTTCTTACATGCCGCCAATAATAACACCACTGCGGCAGTGAGATTTAATGAGGATGGTGGCGTGACGGACTCCTGGGCGGTCAAGAGAGGGGGTCCGGCAAAGGTGCATTTTGGCCCCCCTGCTGTTCACGCTGTATATCAATAAGTTAGGGGACATCCTATTGTCCGGCTGTAAAGACATCCCGAGAGTTGAATCCAAGATGATCCTCGCCCTCTTGTACGCAGACAACGTGGTCCTGTTTGCCAGAACTGCCGTGGGTCTTCAAAAACTCTTAAATGGTTTTATAGATTTTATGGATTCACTTGATTTAGCCACTAATTTCTTAAAATCCCATACCATGTCAATAGGCTCTCGGAAGGCTGTCAGGATTAAGGTTTTCTGTAAGGGGGCAGAACGAACAAAAGTGTCAACCTTTCCATATTTGGGGGTGCTGTTCGATGATCAAGGGACTTGGTCTGCACAAAGAATACACAAAAAGTACATCCTGGCTAGAGCAGCAGGGGCTACCTTGGAGTTTGAAAAAAGGCTGGGGTCTAAGCCCATCCCTGCTTTGCTTAAGATGTACAGAGAAAAATGCACTCCTATGGCAACGTATGGGTCTAACATTTGGGGTTACAAAGATGTGAGGGACATCCAGGGGGCAGAAAGTAAATTCATGCGCAAACTTCTTGCCGTCCCCCCACTATTCCGGCATACATTCTACACGAGGAACTGGGCGTGGGGTATATCTCAGACCTGATTGCCGTTGCCCCGCTGTTGCACTGGCTGAGAATCTGGGCTTGTCCCACCTCCACTTTAAATCAACTTGTCATCACAGACTGCATTGCACATGAGGGGGCCTTACGTATCCCCTGGCTAAAGTATATTATGGAGCAAATGAAATGGTAAGGCTGCCCCCGACTTGTATGTTAATCCTAGGCCTCAAGGCCCGGTAGCCATTAGAGACATTAAACAACAGTTTATGGCCAAAAGGCAGGGGCTTAGGGAAGGTAATGAGCTAGCTAAGCCCACTGTGAGGAAGTTTGTTACACTGAGTCTGAGCCCACAGGTACAGCCGTACTTGTTGCTTGTCATTAAAGCAAACCATCACTTTGTGTTAACCAGATTCTGATTGAATCTGGTATGCTGGTTATTAGCCTTTCCCAAAGGCTATATGAAACCTGGTGCACTAAAGCCCTTCCCTTGTGACAATTTGCCTGAGCAGGCTACTCTACATTTTATCTGTTTCCGTGATTTTTATGACCCCCTACGCAAAAAGTTTATACTTCCTCTGCTCAGAAATTGTCAATTTGCTCAAGTAAGGCCCGCATTACTATATTTATTATTATTTTTTTTACAGAGTTTTATATAGCACGAACTTGACCTGAATCAGGTATCAGAGTGCTTTACTTAGCACCAGTTGCATTACATGAGGACACATTCATTTTTGTTAGGCACAGGGAGTTTAAGTGATTTGCCCAGAATCACAGGATGTTCAGCGTCATTGCCGAGACTCGAACCCAGTTCCCCAGATTTGAGGTTGACTGCCCTAGCCGTTAGGCCAACTCCTCTCCCCCTTCAAATGCTTTCTTCTCCCATGGTTTGTTTTGGGGTCGCAAGCTTTTTAACAGGGGCCACAAGATATAGGAAGTGGTAGTCTTTGCAGTAGCCAGGCTGTATCTGTTAACTGTGTTCTGGGAACTATATGTGCTACCCTGTGCCCGTTA
Source organism: Calotriton arnoldi (assembly GCA_963921515.1). NCBI lineage: Eukaryota > Metazoa > Chordata > Amphibia > Caudata > Salamandridae > Calotriton > Calotriton arnoldi. The sequence goes on along the minus strand of CAWUFW010026977.1, from coordinate 24,474 downwards.
TGCCAACTCCCTAGTCTATCTACAGAGTAAAAGTTTTATTACTCTTGCACTTTACCCGTTGTATTTTATGTTTATTATAACATTCAGTGCTGGCTTTTAATAATGAGTTTTTAATTTTACTTGTTTGTACTGTTAGTTTTAGCCTATTTAATTGCATGCTTTTGATTTTTAATTGTACATTTGGGATCTTTTAATCACTGTATCTCTTACCAAATGTTTGCTTTTAGTGGCCGAATAAAGTATCTCTTGACTTGACTTGTCTTGTTCAACTCTGATAGACTGTTTTGATGTATTCCGCTTTGGACATAGTATTGCTTTTTAAACCACAGGATACGGGCCTTAATTAGGAGCATATTGAGCTCTTAACCGATTATACTGCGTTACACAGCTCACATTAGCAATTACTTTCTTGATTTGATTTGATTGATTTAATTTGTAAATTTGTATAGCGGACGTATGACCTAGGGCGTCTTGGCGCTGGAGTTGGCAGGACTGAGTGATGCTGATATGGGATTCAAGCAGAATCAGTTGGAAAATAGCCAGGTTTTCAGTGATCTTCTAAAAGACCTGAGCGAAGTGCTGCTCTTTATCGAGATTGCCAGGAGGTTCCAAGTTTTAGCTGTCCCTAGTAGGAAACTTCTTCCCCCCCAGCGTACCTGCTTGAACTTGGGTATTAGTAGCAGTTTTGAATGAGATGATCTTAAATTTCTGGCTGGCACGTACCATTTCAAGTGCGTCCTCAGATACTGTGGCCCTTTACCATGTAGAGCTTTATAGGCTAGGCATTGTGATTTGAATTAAATTCTTTTGTCCACTGGAAGCCAGTGGAAGGCTCTCAATCTATGGGAGACTGGCTCATATTTGGGGATATCCAGTATTAATCTGGCTGCAGCATTCTGCAATCGCTGCAGTTTTATTAAGTACTGGGAATGTATCCCCACATATAGGGCATTGCCATAGTCCAGTCTGGAGAGGACCAAAGTTGTCACAAGTGTTTTTAGTGCATCTGGGGGAATAAATGGACGGATTTTCCTAATCGTCTTTAAGATACCCCAAAAGGTGGAAGAAAGCTTATTGATCTGACTATCAAATGTCAATCTGTCATCAAAGACAACCCCTAGGTTCTTAACCTTAGGGACTGGGATTGGGCATTCACCCAGATTGGCAGGCCACCATCTAGGAGACCAAAAGGAAGAATTGGATCCTAGTAACATGACTTCAGTTTTTTCGCCGTTCAATTTCAGGCAGTTGGTCTGCATCCACATATTTACCTGAGACATGCAGTCGTTAAAACGATCGGCTGTCTCCTCCACGTTATTCGAGACTGATACAACCACCTGGGTGTCATCAGCATAGGAGACCACCAAAAAACAACACTGCCTAATGATCGAGGACAGAGGAGCCACATAAATATTAAAAAGTGTGGGGCTCAATGAAGAGCCTTGAGGCACACCACACGGGAGTTTGAAAGACTTGGACGCTGAGCCACCCAGTTCTACTGAAAAAGTTCTATCCGTTAGGTAGGATGACAGTAGAGTGAGGACGGTGTCTTGGATCCCCAGCTCCGCTAGTCTGCCAGTTAATATTTCGTGGTTAACTGTGTCGAAGGCCGCCGATAGATTTAACAAAATCAAGGCGGCCTTCCCCCCTGCATCCAGTGTTCTTCTAAGTTCCTCTGCCGCCATGATCAGAGCGGTCTCTGTTCCGTGGCCCTCCCTGAAACCATATTGTGAATGGTCCAGGTGGTCTCCAACGGAGATGAAAGTTGTAAGCTGTGTGTTAAGCAATTTCTCCAGTACCTTAGACGGGAAAGGAATCCTAGAAATCGGACGGTAGCTACTGGGCTCCTAAGGGTCAAGGTTGTTTTTTTTTAACAGTGGCAGGACTGAGGCTGTTTTCCATGCATCAGGGAAAAGGCCTGACTGAATTATCTTCGTGAATACTAAACTTAATTGTTCACTTAGTATTTCTGGGAACAAATGGAAAACTTTAGGGGCACAAGGATCTGACGGGGCTCCTGACTTAGTTGTCTTCACCACTTGAATAATCTGTTCCACCAAGGGAGAAGAAAAGGAGAAACCAGTACCAGGTGTGCAGGTTTCTGGCACTGGCATGGTGATCTTAGAGGAAGAGTAAGTGCTATCTTTGAAGGTTTTGTACACTGTCTCAGCTTTATTTATGCAAAACTGTCCCAGCGTGTTGCAAAATTCCGGACTACTAGCCATCTGAGATTTGGCTGGTAGGTTGGCTGGTTTTTTTACTGTAGCAAAAAGCTCCCTGCAGGAGTTCTTAGCCTCCAAGATTTTTGTTGTAAAATATTTACTTTTTTCCTCTATAACCAGTTTCTTGTATTCTGACAGTGTTTGTGCATATTTTATTTTCCTCGCCTGATCGTAGTTTACTCTCCACTTTCTTTCTGACCTTCTGCATGTTTGTTTTTGTGCTCTAAGTTTGTCTGAAAACCAAGGCTCAGAGGGCTTTTTCCTTCTGGAAATGAAACTCTTTTTAGGGGCTGCAGCATCTACCACTGTTTTAACCCAAGTGGTTAACCTATGAACCACTGCATTGGTGTCCAATATGAGGTTCGGTTTAGTTTTAAGTAATAGTGCTTGTAGATCGGAGGTTTTGATATTAGCCCAATCTTCATGGGTGGCCAAGATGGATGTGTTTATTGCTGTTGGTTGGTGCAACTCTGCACTTACAGTGAGCATTATCACTCTGTGGTCCGACCAAGGGATGGGAATTACCTCTACAATTTTGAGCCTGGAATTAGAGGTAAAGATTCCATCTAAGGTATGTCCAGCGACATGTGTCTCTTGCTTAACTATCTGTTCCAGCGAGAAGCCCGCCATTACATCGACGAGTGTGGTAGTGTTGTGGTCTGCTGAGTTTTCTAGGTGATAATTAAAATCTCCTAATATTGTGAAATCAGAACAGTTTATACTGGATTCCAGGAAGGGACTGATTCTGTCCAAAAGAGGGGTCCGTGCCTTCGGAGGCCTATATATGAGAAGTCCTTTTAGTGTATAGTTGTTGTTAAGTACTATCTGGAAGGATAGCGTTTCACAATCGGGAGAGCTGCCAATTGAGGATCCAACCACTGGCAACTCCTCTCTAGAAATGATAGCTAGCCCACCCCCCGCTTGAGTCAAAATCAATCAGAAATAAACCAGGCAATCTTCTAATTTACGACAAAGCAACATATGACATTCCTTCTTTGAATACACTACTACCAATATTAACAAGACCTGTATCTACACTTAAACCTTGTGATATTTAAATAGTTAAGCATACGCTAAAGACACTGGGAACTGCTTTCGCTGAACATACATCTTTCACAAGTAGGAAATGTACAACGTATCTACCAATCTGCTTAACTTCAGCAATATCATAACATTTTATGGCTAAGTATTCCACATCATTTCTGTTTGGATAATTAACAAATTTCATAACTTTACCCATTGCACCATTCACTAGCCCTTCTCCAACATTTAAATTACAATGTAAGATTACACGACAATTTTTACAGATACATAACTGTTTTTCTAATCCTGCAGTTTTCGACACAGACTTTTCTAAACTATCCAATTTCAATTGCAGTTTTTCTGTTAGTAACACAGTAACGCCTTGATGTTCCATTTTATCATTTGCTCTAATTCAACGATCTCTTCTTTTTTCCAGTTGCTATAATTGTTCATTGAATTTACTACACTCCTGAAGAGTAGGCATCAAACAAACAATACACTTCGCTTCCGTAAAAAATTCTACATTACTTCAGCAGCTGAAGCATTACTTGGAAACAAATGTTTGATGAGACGGGTTTGTAATATTGCCTTTCCCTCTTTTGTGAGGACTCCCACTCTTATATCCTTTAGTATATCTGCATAATGCATATCTGATCCTTGGTGCATATTATGGATTAACTCTTTGTATTGAAAGCTTTCCCAAATGTTTACATTTCCAATACTTCCTAGTGAATTCCTTGTTTCAGTATGTAGTAGTTTCTTGAATAGAGGTTGTCCTTTTACGGAAGTTAGTTGTAGCAGGTCTCCAAAGACTATTTAGGGGCCGATTACGAGGTCAGGTGGAAAGCCTCCTCCCGACAGTTGGATTCTCCTCGACCGTGTCGAAGCCCTTCCGACCGACTCGGTCAGTTTACAATACTGCCAATCGATTACGATGTTCGTGGTCGGAAGGTAAACCACACTGTCATTCTGAATCGGTTCAACCCGGCTCTTGGAGGATTCGTGTCGATCTGAACTGCATCGTACACCCCAATGGACGGTGGGCCTGATTCACAGAACTAACTTACGTCAAAAACGTAAAGTTAGTACTTTTTGGTATTCACAGAATATACTTACTCATTTTGGTATTCACAGAATTAACTTACTCATTTCGGTATTCACAGAAGTTAGTAGTCCTAACTTTAGGACTCCTAAATGCCTTCTGTGAATACCGAAAGTCTTAAAGTTAGGATTTTCTCAGTTTAGGAGTCCTAAAGTTAGCTAACTTTACTACTCCTAAACTGAGAAAAATCCTAACTTTAAGACTTTCGGTATTCACAGAAGGCATTTAGGAGTCCTAAAGTTAGGACTACTAACTTCTGTGAATATCGAAATGAGTAAGTTAATTCTGTGAATACCAAAATGAGTAAGTGTATTCTGTGAATACCAAAAAGTACTAACTTTACGTTTTTGACATAAGTTAGTTCTGTAAATCAGGCCCGGTGTTTCCGACCTCGGGATTATGATGCCGATTTCCAACAGCCTTTCTGCGTCGGCCTGTCCAACATGAAAAGGCTGTCGGAAAGTGACTTTGGGGGCCCCTGGCAGGGCCCCCTTCATCCTGCGACCTCCGGTTGGTGGCCGAGTGGGTACCTAAGGAACTGCCCTGTAAAACCCTGCACTGTGTGGCAGGCACCGTGGGGTGCCTGTGACAGGGAGCAGGATTTTACACACACACCCTATTTCCCCATAGGAGCCTGTGTTACGGGCTAGTTCTCGGGCAGAACACAAGCTCCCATAGGAAACATTAGGAATCCGACCGAACAGTGTTCAGTCACATTGTAATCGGGCAGGCAGAACTGCCGACCGCGAGTCGGTCTGTCCCGATTCCGAGTCGACCCCTAAGTGTTTTCCTCCAAAAAGTACATCATAGTCAGTTTATAACATTTGCTGTATTCTTAAATGTATAAAAGCTAGCATTAGGGTAGACACCATGCTGACTTTATCAATAATTAGTAGCTTTAATTTCTTTAATACTATTGCCACTTCATGATAAGCATCACCAGATAATTTGTTGTATTGTAATTTGTTGTGACGTTCAACATGCAGCATTAATAATCGATGAAGGGGAACTCCTTTCACATTATGAACAGCTAAGTCTATTGGTGCAGTGACTACACACAACACATTGGAATCTGTTGTCTTCTGTAGGTAACTTGTCAGTACTTTAATCAAGAAGCTTTTTCAAGTTCCAGCTTGACCACTTATGTACAATAAAACTGGTTTATATGTAGAACATGCACACTTTTTATTCTCATGGAGAAATCAATGTTCTGCTTTACTTTTTACCTCTTCAAAAATGTCTTTCTGATCCGCATTCAAATGCTGTATTAGTAGTTCTAGATCCAGAGTTTCCCGTCTATCTTGCTGCATTGCTTTCTCTACTTCATTCATAGCAATTGCAGCTTCATTTTCAATGCTTGGCTGTCCAAGAGGATCTTGACTTCCATGTGCTGAACTTTGACTGAGAACTCTCTCTTGTTATCTCAGCAGCAATTGTTTCTTCTTGTCCAATCTCTTCTCTCAACATTTGAAGATACCCTGGAAACACACAGCACTCAATGCTGTCTTTCACAGCGTTGAATGAGTCTTCATAACAGTCAAATTCCCCAAGTAGCTCACTTTCAGTTCGCCATGGCTTAAACAACTGTAACAAGGCTAAATAGAAAAACTCTCTTTTATTTGGAGTTTTGCAGCAACTTAGCTTTCGATAGTTAATTAAATTTCCTTTTTTATGTCTCACCAAACATCCTTCACATCCAGCCACAACAAATTTACCTTCATCTATGTTTTTACTGACATTACTTCTGAATGTATAATGTTGAAGTATTTCATAAAGACACATCCTTTCCAGATGATGGCTTCTTCTTGAATAGTACGTATCCAGCATGTTCTCATAATACTTCTGTTCTCTGTTACCAGTATTAGCAAGCCCTAAACTCACCCATAGAATTCCTCTAGATTTACAAACTAGCTGTGCTTAACCGATCTACGCATTCATAGGAGCCTATTTCTCTGTGAGAACGCATTTTCTTTTTTTAAACTGTTTTTATTATTTTAAAGTACTGTTACAGCATCACAATCACTGTTTTTTGTAAGTTCAACATATAGCAATCAACATAAAACATTCTTATATTTTCTGCATTTATCAAATAATGCCTGTGTATATATCTGGTCCTTCCCCCAGTGCTATCTAGGTTCCCTTTTTTGTTCTTTCTACTGTATCATACGTCCTGTTTTGTGATGTCGTCTCTTCCTCCCTCATGGGGAGTCTATAATATCGCATCCAGGGGCCTCATATTTTATTAAACTTCCTCCGGCATCCTCGTGTCTTGTATGTCGTCTTCTCAGCTGTCAGATATAAGTCCATCCCTCCTCTCCACTCATGCAATGTGGGCGGTTCAGGTGTCCCCCAGTGTCATGCCACATCTTCTTTAGCCGCTATCGTTCCTAGGTTTGCTAACAGTAGCTTGGCTCTAGGGAGGTCTATTTCCGTGGGTATTCCCAATAGCACGTATTTTGGGTCCAGATGTAATGTCTCCCCCAGTATTTCACTAAGTTCTTTCGTTAAGGTGCTCCAGTACAACTGTATCATTGGGCATTCCCACAATATATGCAGGTAGGTTCCCCTCTCCCTCTTACAGCGGCGGCATTCAGGTGTTTCTGACCTCCCCATTTTGTGTAGGCGGGCTCTATCATATTATGCCCTGTGTAGTATTTTAAATTGTATTAAGTGGAGGCGTGATTTGATGGTGACCTCAAGAGGGTGTATTAATGCCGCCTCCCAGTCAAGGTCATTCAGGGGTCCTAGTTCTGTTTCCCACTTTGCCCTTAGTCTTATCAGGGTGTCCAGCTTGTTATTTATAAGTGTTTTGTAAGTCCACGAGACATCCTTTTCGCCATTTTCCCCCATGAGAAGTCTCCCTTCCAGTGGAGCATATTCAGGAATATCCTCCGTCTCTAACCCCTGAGTTTTCCAAGTGTGGGCCACTTGTAGGTATTTGTAATATTGGTTCTTTTGCATATCATATTCCTGTTGCAGTGAGGCAAAAGTAATAAGTTCCTTGCCCTCTAGTATGTCCCCTACTTTTGAGATGCCCAAAGTATTCCATGCCCTAAAGTCTCTTAGTTTGGCAAACTCCCGCAATCTCAACCCGTCTCACAGAGGCGTTTCCCTTGTTACTCAGTCGTTCCATCACATCTGTCTTTCTGCCCTTTTCCAAATGTCTACAGCTACCTGTGTCACCGGTAACAGTTTCTTTACTCCCTTACCCCCATATAAATAGTGTGTGTGTGGGTGTGGACCAAATTGGATGTGTTGCAGAGCATATGTGGGTGAACTCCTGGCATGTGTTCCCAGTCATTGATAACAATCAGATGTGCTGCCTTGTAATAAGCTCTGATGTCTGGAAGGGATATGCCCCATTATATTGATTTCATTGCAGAGTATTGAGTGCCACTCTTGGTGTACTGCCATTCCATAGGAACGTTGTAAGTGTCCCTTCTATCTTGGTAAAAACCTCTTCCGGGAATGAGTGGTATGTATTTTGGAGGACATATAGTAGCTTCGGCAATGTTATCATTTTATACATTGCTGCTTTCCCGAGGAGTGTCAATGATAGGGTTTTCCACCACTCGACGTCCATGTTGAACTCTGCAATAACCCTGTGAATGTTGCGGTTAAGGCTTTCTATTCTGTTTGTGGAGACGTATATGCCCAGGTATTTTATTCCTTCCTTTTCTATTTTAAGTTGCCCGGGAATGTCACTTGGGTCAAAGCTTGGGTTTGCCAGGTATATGCTGGATTTCTCCCAATTTATTTTGTAACCTGTGTGTTACCCATATTTCTCAAATATGTAAAAAATACACTTGAGGGTATATCTAAATTAGTAACATATAAAAGAACATCGTCTGCATAGAGCGATATTCATTCATCTTCTGCTCTTTGTGCTTCCTCTCGGAAGCCAGATATCCCTGGATGTGCAGGAATTGCACATGCCAGGGGCTCTAATATTAGTGCAAAGAGCAGCAGGGATAAGGGGCATCTCTGCCTGGTACCTCGGCCTATATGGAATTCTCTTGATAATGCCCCATTCACTTGCACTCGGGCACCTGGGCTTTCATATAGGAGATCTATCCACGCCCACAATTTAGGGCCAAACCCATATTTCTGGAGGGCTAGCTTCAGGAAGGGCCAATATACCATGTCAAGCGCTTTTTCGGCATCTAACAACAGTATCAGGTGTGGATCTTTTCTTAGTTTAGCTGCTTCAAGCCAGTTATACAGTCGGCGTACATTTACTTTGGTTGACTTTTTAAGCATAAAGCTAGAGTGGCCGTGGTGGACTAGGGTCGATATGACACTTGTTAGTCTATGGGCTAGAATGAGGACTTTTGTTTCAGTGTTTAGTAAAGATATGGGCTGATATGAGCTACATTTCGTGGGTGGCCTACCGGGCTTGTGGATTACCACAATTGTGGCACTTCTAAGATCATGTGGGAGAGTAACTGTTTCTCTAGCTTTCCTAAAATAAGCTTAACAGGTGTGGGCCTAGCAGATCCGCATTCTGCTTATAACGTTCCGCTGGTAGGCCATTAGGGCCTGAGGTTTTTATGGGCTTCAAATAACCTACAGCTGATCTTATTTCAGCTAGGGTAATCTCCTCCTCTAGTGTTTGCACGTCGGTCTCACCTAAGGTAGGGGTGGAGATCTCTGAGGGGTAGCTTTCTATTTGTGAAACATTTGCTAGGGGGCGCTCTGCATAGAAGGTCTCATAAAATCGGGCAAATATGTTGGCTATGTCAGTGGATGTATTGTATTGATGTCCACCCTCCGCTTCTATATGTGTTACCCAATCGTACGGATCCATCACCCTGTTATGCAATCTCGGTAGCCAAGTTCCTGTGTTGGATGTGGACCATCAGATCACATATACTGTCTGCGAACCAATGAACTTGGACTTATGTTTATTTGTGGATGTGACGCCGGCACCCTATTCCTGAGCCTTGGCCATTTTACACAGTTTTTGAAGTTCTTTTTAAATCGCTTATAATCTCCCCTGCTGCTGTTTTTTATCCTATGAAATTGTTCTCCTAAAGTATTAGGATGAATTAACTCTCTCTTATGATTGCTTGCACGTTTTTAAAACATTTTTAAAACACACTGTTTTATGGTTAACATTTTTATCTTTTGTAACAATGCTTTCATGACATATACTGTCGAATAAACCTTATTATTTGGTTATTTGGTGTTACCCAACGTGTTTCTGCTTCTTTTTTGCTCAGCCACACCAGCAGTCTTCCTGCTTTGTCTCCGGTGTCGCTCAGCCACCTGCGTCTCCCGCTGCGCTAGGGATTGATATTCCTTATGAAGAATTAGCATGGTTCATAATTGCGGGGTGTTTTCAGGTGTTTGTATCTGACATTCAATTTGGTGGAGGCTTGCCTTTATTTCTTCCATCTCTTTCTTCTCTCTTCTCTTTTTATAGGCTATTATGTTCTGCGCCCTGTTGAATAGAACTGTTTTATATGCCTCCCAGAGTGTGACTGCTGATGATAAAGAGCCCACTTTCTCCTTGAAGTACAGCTCCATATCTATTCTAATCTCCTGAGCTACCTTAGTTTCTCTGAGTTCCCAGTCATTGAGTTTACAACACAGTTTAGCCGTATGGCTTCTCTTACCCAGGAAGAGCCATAAGGGAGAGTGGTCTGAGAGGCCTCTGGCCAATTACTCTGCTTTGTCTATTTCTGCCACTTCCCCTGCCAGGGCCACGACATAGTCCATCCTGGAGAAGACTCTGTGTACCCCTGAATAGTATGAGTAGGCCCGTGTCTGGGGATTATGCTCTGTCAACCCCATTGTGTTGAGGAAACATCTGAGTTGTGTGTTTCTGTGTGTGCCAGTTACAGGAGTGGTACGATCTAGCTGGGGGGTCAACCACGTCATTAAAGTATCCCCCCACTAAGTGGATACAGGAACCCGCCTCCAGGAGAATGTCTGTCAATCGTGCTAGCGTATATGTCTGCAAGCATGGGGGTGCGTAGACGCTAATCAATGTTATATCACACCTGTCCCAGATCTCCTTAACCGCTACGCATGTCCCATTAGGTTCTATCCACGTGCATTCTACCGTCATTGGGGGGAATTTCCTGATCAGGATTGCCACTGACGCCTGTAGAGAAACCTGTGTGTGCCAGTGTTTTATATGCTTTATTGGTACATACGAATCACCTACAAAATCTATAAGGAATAATAAATCATTCCTCTTAAACAATACAACGTTGTCAATAAAGTTTGTTTGATAACGTTGTTGCAAGCGCAACAGCAATGCTTTATTTGGTGGATTTGTGCAACATATGGTATATTGAACTGATTATGTCAAAGGTAAAATATCTTGAGCAAAGGAAATTATCATTCCATTAATACTCAGTGGCTTTATTGTAGACAATTCCTTTGTAGGTGATACGTATGTACCAATAAAATTGCACTGACGTACGTAACCATTTTTGGAAAAAAGATAGGCACGTATGCATGCACAATAGAATATAAAGAGGACGGACGGCACGGCGCGCACCTCGCTAAACAGGAGAAAGACGCCCAATCATAGAGACGGGGCCTGGAACCAAGTAAATGTAAGTACAAGGGAAGGGAGAGCCCTCATAAAGTCCTGAATTGGACATGTTGAAGTAGAATAATTCAGTTTCTTAAAAATACATGGTGGTATTTCAAAACCGCTGTGATAGAGGCACTGTGTCTTATGGGAAGTAGCCTGACGACAGGCCGTCCAAGCCAATAACCCGTAGTGGTTTTTCATTTTAATTTTTGATTTGATGTAGGGCATTGGTATTTTCATGCTGTTAGAATTGCATCAGCATGTTAACTTAGATACAATAGAAGACTAACACGATGCATAGTGACTATATGCAACTTTGGGGAGTTGAAGCATTAACATACATATTTTTATAGTAATGTGCTAGTTGCCAGTTACATCAACATATTTGATTGCACTAGGAACATTAAAATAATCAATGACAATAAAGAGTATAAGGAATTACATCCCTTTTTGTATTAGGAATCCTCTTACGCTGACTCCATAAGGATAATTGAAGAGAGCCTGGCGAGAAGAGTGCACTAGTAGATAGAAAATAGGATCTACCTCTGTGCAAATAATAAGATATAGCCGGAGAAGTACAGAAGAAATTGGTAAGCAAAACAAACCAGGGACTGGTCCTTAAAATTAAAAGTAAAAATAAGTTTAGGAAACCCAGTGATAATAAACTTATAGGTATCTGGTATTTTATTTCCCTAGAGTGTCTAACCAGATATCACTTCGGAAGAGGAAGTTTGATGTTTTGGAAAAATTGAAATTTCCGGTGGGGTGTTGCCCCTGTCACCCAGTAAAGGTAATTAAGTATACTGGTAATGTCCTATGAGGTGGAATGATTGAGCCCAGGACTATGAGTTACATACAAATTATTCTTCGATTGCAGAATATAATGTGATCCGGAATCCCTGAACAAATATATATTCCGTGAACAGCAAACAGGTATTTAAATATAGTATTTCCCAATTATTTGAGGGGCCTATATACATTATATAAAAAAGGAGAATCAAACCATTTTTTTGGGACACAACCCGCATGAGGAATGGCGAAATTGGTTGCCATAGAATATGTCTCCCCCTGCTAATTTAGCTACCACCGTTAAAAATCTTGGAGTGAAACTGGACTCGGACATGTCCATGAAGTGTCAGGTTCAAGCAGTGGCTGGCACTTGTTTCGGACTACTGAAAATGCTGCGAAATGTACTTCCACTTCTCCCAGTCCCTCATAGGAAAACAATGGTCCAAGCACTGATTATCTCCCGCCTTGACTATGTGAATGTCCTGTACTTAGGCCTTCCTGACTATCTTCTGGGTCGATTACAGGTGGTGGAAAATGACGCGGCAAGAGCCATTCTTATGGTCGGCTTCAGGACACACATGTCTCCGCACCTGAAGTCTCTATACTGGCTACCAGTGCGTAAGAGGACAAATTTTAAAGCCCTGACATTGGCCTATAAGGCCTTTCACAATTCGGGGGCCTCATACTTGAGGCACCGAATACAGCAGTATGCTCCATCTAGAAATCTGAGATCGTCCACTCAGCAGCTCTCGATTGTTCCGAGGTTTTCCCGGTCCCATCAGGGTGGACGTTCCTTTCAGGTGGCAGCTGCTCGACTCTGGAATAGCCTGCCCCCATCCTTACGCCAGGCCCAGGATCTTCTCAGCTTTAGACGTGGCTTAAAAACCTGGCTTTTTTCACAATAAGCAGCAGACATATGTGTGCTGGCATTGCTCCGTCACTGGTTTCTCGTTTTCTTAGCGCCGGGACACTCCTGGGAGTAGCCGCGCGCTTTACAAGTGCCCAGTAACATTAACATTAACATTAACATTAACTGTGGTAATATAATATGAATTTGGGTGGTATTGTCAATGAACTTTATGAGAACACTGATACCCTGATTGAGGGCCTTAATCCACCTGTTTTAAAAAACCTTTAAAATAAATTTAAAATCCCACCTTTTTTAAAAAGTTACATTATTACATATAATTTGGTTCAGTCATCTAGGCTTGTGTGGCAAAGGTACGAACAAGGGTGTGCTTGGTGTATAAGAATACATAGTGTTATGTGGGGGACACCACCTTCACTTTTTGCTTATTGACCGTGTCCCCTACGTTCTGTAAGGGTGCCTCTCACATCTTTGCGGAGTTTGGTACTCTTTACACCAAAAGAAAACAATTACTTCACCAAGAAGAGGTTTTGTTTTGTTCAAGATGAAAGCCATCATTGCTTGGAATCTGCGATTAAAATATCTGCAAATATTTGCAGGGTCTAGTTAGCACAGTTCTCCTGGCGTCTTCAGATGAACGTCTTTTATATTTGAATTTGCCTCCTGTAAGAATTTTAGCAGGTCATCCCATGCATATTCAGCACAACTCAGTGTCAGGAACCAAGTAGGTGCTCCAAGGTTCCTCAACATGCAATTCAGTTCACCATGACGCCTATACCAATATTCATTTGTCCCAAGCTGACATGCCATTAGGTTTATTAAATTGTATTCCAAGTGCTCATCTTTACCTTGAACTTTCTCCAAAAGTTCTCTTGCTGAAATATTATGCAAATTAACTCCTGTTTTTTATAATATCATTCACAGCATAAGAGAGGCCAGACAAGTCACTCTCAAATAATGTGTGAAATATATATGGAATACACTGACGAAATCTAGGATCTTCTGAATAAAGTCTAATACATCTAAACTCAGCTGCATGTATTTGCACAGGCTGCTCGTCATACCTGCCACCTACTCCAGTAGGAAAAGGAAATACCGAGCTTCTAAACTTTTTTCCCACACACTTAATGGAGCTCCTTTTGCTTCCTTCATTTGAAACAGTTCAATGGCATCACCAATAACATCTTTAGAATGCAAAGGGTCGATGCCATAATGTTAATAATTTCTTCTGTTCTGGACTGATCCACCTTCTCAGTCTGACCTGTTTATGGAAATGTCTGATCCTCCATATGTGTGATATCTTGCAGGCTTTCGACATTTCTATAGTAAACATTGTTTTGTTCCAGATATAAAGTTGCTTTTTTAACTTTAGTAACATCTACTAACTCCTGCCTTATCTTCTTGTTCTTGGTAAACACACCATTTAAAAGAATTAGTCGTCCTTCCTCTTAATCTCTTTTGACCCCTACCATTTCAATGTTTTTCTTGACATCTAATGGATAATACACTACTCTACCTTTGAGACCTTTTTGCAGCTCTGTTGGGGGTAACGTGCCTGTCTTTGTCTCTATACGTACTATAGCCTGAAATGGAGTATAGTTTGTACAGAAACCTCTCCAACTCCCACAACTCCAAGGAACTCTTCTCCATCATACAAGAGTTCACCAGACCCCACAGCAAAACCTCTGATGTCCCTCCCTCCCAAGACCTCTGCAACAAGCTCAGCTCCTTCTTCTACCACAAGGTCAGGATACTCTACAACAACTTCGACGACCAAGACCAAGGTACCGACCCAACACCCTCCACCAGCAATGCCACCCAGCCCGCCCTCCTCACCTGGACCCTTGTCATCACAGAAGACACCACAAATACTATGAGGCGTATCCACTCCAGAGCACCCGCTAAGCCCTGCCCACCGCACATCTTCCAAAGAACTGCCTCCGCCGTTGCACCTGAACTACGACGGACTATCAACTGCACCCTCAAAACAGGAACTTTCCCTGTGGACTGGAAACGTGCCGAGGTCAAACCCCTCCTCAAGAAGCCCTACGCAGACCCGATGGACCTCAAGAACTACAGGCCCATCTCTCTCCTCCCCTTCACTCCCAAAGTCACCGAGAAAATCATCAACACCCAGCTAACGCAGTTGGTAGAATCCAACAACATCCTTGACTCATCTCAATCCGGATTCCACAGCTAACACAGCACCAAGACCACCCTCTTAGCCACCACCGACGACATCCGCGCACTCCTTGATCAAGGCCACACTGCAGCCATGATCCTATTAGACCCTTCGGCAGCTTTCGACACCATCTCCCACCGCACACTAGCTGCCAGTCTCGACCAAACTGGCATTACAGGGAACTGCCTTAGACTGGATTCGCTCTTTCCTCTCCAGCAGAACTCAAAGAATAAGACTCCCGCCCTTCCTCTCCGAACCCACAGAGATCAAATATGGAGTACCCCAAGGATCCTCCCTCAGCCCCAAACTCTTCAATATCTACATGGCCCCCCTCGCAATCATCATCAGAAAACATGGACTCAGCATAGTTTCCTATGCCGACGACACCCAGCTCATCCTCTCCCTCACCAAGGAATCTAACAGCACCAGGCACAGGTTCCAGGAAAGAATGAAGGACATCACATCCTGGATGAGCAGCAGCTGCCTGAAGCTCAACTCTGAGAAAACGGAAGTCCTCGTCCTCGGATCCACCCCCTCCATGTGGGACAACACCTGGTGGCCCCCTGCCCTCGGAAACCCACCCACACCCACGGACCACACCCACAACCTCGGCATCATACTCAACTCCTCTCTCACCATGAACCGACAGATAAATGCCGTATCTTCCCCATGTTTCAACACCCTCTGCATACTCCGCAAGACCTTCAAATGGGTACCCCCCGAATCCAGGAAGACCGTCACCCACGCGCTCATCACCAGCAGACTGGACTACGGAAATGCCCTCTATGCCAGAATCAACAAATCTCTCCTTCACAAACTCCAGACCGTCCAAAACGCTGCAGCAAGACTCGTCCTCAGCATCCCAAGACACAACCACATCACCCAACACCTCCGAGACCTCCACTGGCTCCCCGTCGAAAAAAGAGTGAACTTCAAACTGCTCACACACGCCTACAAAGCCCTCCCCAACACCGGACCCCACTACATCAACAAAAGAATCTCCTTTCACGCCCCCAAGAGAAACCTCCGCTCCGCCGACCTCACCCTGGCCAAAATCCCCCACATCTGCGGAACCAGAACAGGAGGCAGATCCTTCTCCTACATCGCAGCCAAGACCTGGAACGAACTCCCCCTCAGCATCAGACGAAGCCTGACACTGCAAGCCTTCAGAAAGGTCCTCAAGACCTGGCTCTTCAGATGACCTCTGAGCTGCCCGAACTCCGCTCCTCCCAGCGCCTTGAGACCCTTCCGGGTGAGTAGTGCGCTCTACAAATCCCTGATTGACTGATTGATCCAGTCACCCAGGCTCTACCCATGCACTCAACCAATCATCCTGGCACTACCCATACACTCATCCAATCACCCAGGCACTACCCATGCACTCATATAATCACCCAGACACTACCTTTGCACTCAGCCAATCACCCAGGCACTACCCATGCACTCATACAATCACCCAGGCACTACCCATATATTCATACAATTACCCAGGCACCACTGATGTACACATGCAATCACTCATAGAACACTTACCCACTCATTCAATCATGCATACAAGATGCAGGCACTCATTCAATCATCCATACAACCCTGATCCACTCATTCAATCATCTATGCAGCTACTAACATAGTCAGAGACACACTTATACTGCTACATGTATATATATATATATATATATATATATATTCACTGAAAAAACCATAGGTTTTAGGGACAGTTATAGTTAGTTGGACATTGCACTCGTACAAAACCCGTGAAATTCCCCCGTTATAGTTAGTTCAGCTAACTATAACTCGCGCCCCGCAATGCACTGCTGATGACGTCACATATTACATCACTCATGACATGGTCAGTGACATCACTGATGACATCACTGATGACATCTCAAATGACATCACTGATGACATCATCCAGTGACTGTGTGTTTCTGTAAAGTTTAAATATGTTTAATATATATAGGGAAAGGCGTATTGAAGAATGAGTGGGTGTATAAGTGTCTGAATGGATGATTTAGTACGTGCGTGACTGACTCTACAAGTGAGTGATTAAACGTATCTTACTGAATGCATGGGTTAGTGACTAAACTGTGTGAATGTCTGTATCCGTCTGTTGGTGTGTAAGTGGATGCATGGATTTGCGAATAGCTACATGAGTGTCTATATGGGTTATTGATTGGTTCTATGAGTATCTTTATGGGTGCCTGAGTGTTTGTGTGGATGGGGTGTGTGCGACTGTGCATAGATGTGTGAGTGGGTGATTCACTGGGTGGATGGTTTCAAGAGTGCATCTGTGATAGACTGTATGGGTGGGTAAGTGTGTGTAAGAGTGTGTTAGTGAGTGAATGTATGTCCCAGTGGTACATGTGTGAGTAACTACATATGTGAAAGGCAGGATATATGTGTATTGGAGTATATAAATAGCTATAAGCGAGAGTGAGTGATTGTGATAGTGGCTGTATGGATGAGTGTGTGCTTGTATCAGTGATTGTATAAGAGCGTAACAATGTGCTAGTATTTGTATGATTAAGTGAGCTGGTGTGTGTATAACTGTATAGGTGAGTAAATGGCAGTGTGTTTAATTATTTGCATGACTGACTAGGTGTGTGAGTACCTCTATGGATGAGTGGCGGTGTTTGAGTGTCTATATAGGAGTAAGAGTGCATATGATAGTCCTGTACTGAGTGACCATAAGTATGAGTGACTGTACGGGTGAGTGAGTGGATGTGTGTGTGTAGACCTAAGAATCAGTGAGTGGGTATGTAGTTATTGGTGTTGGAGTGTCTATGGTTTTGCGAATGGCACTCTGTAATTTAGATTGGGTGTATCAAAGGTTATATTAGGGTGTGAGGAGCTGCATCAGATTATCACGTGGATGATGTCATCAGTGATGTCATTTGAGATGTCATCAGTGATGTCATCAGTGATGTCACTGACCATGTCATGAGTGATGTAATATGTGACGTCATCAGCAGTGCATTGCGGGCGCGAGTTATAGTTAGCTGAACTAACTATAACGGGGGAATTTCACGGGTTTTGTACGAGTGCGATGTCCAACTAACTATAACTGTCCCTAAAACCTATGGTTTTTTCAGTGAATTTCAAAGGTTTTTTAAATGCTAATTTCTAACTATAACGTGTCTGAAACCTATGGTTTTTTCAGTGAATTTCAAAGGTTTTTAAAATGCTAATTTGTAACTATAACGTGCCTGAAACCTACGTTTTTTTCAGTGAATTTCAAAGGTTTTTTAAATGACAATTTTTAAATGTATTAATTTTTATATTAATTTTTTTCATACTGATTTACTACATTTTTTGAAACAATTTCTTTTACATATTTTATTTTTTAAATTACATTGTAATTACATTATACATTACATTACAAAAAATACTTTCTCAGAATGAATTACTTTAGTTTAAATACTTTGCACATAGGCAATAGACTTTTAAGTACAGTAGTTACAGTTGTTGCAATGGGCAACACATTTTCAAACACAATGCAACATTCAGCTCAATGTGAATTTCTAGTTAAATGCAATTAGTTACTTTATGGATTACTTTTCTAACCACAGGACTGGATCCTAGATTCAGTCCTGGTACATCTCCTGTAAACAGTTGAGTAAAAGCGTTTTGGTTACAGTCGTGATTTTTAAGGAATATTATTGTATTTTAAAAGTTGACACTTAGAAACTTTTTCTCATAGAATCACCAATGTTATCCTATGGAAGGAAATTCACTTAGCAGGTAAAAACTGTTATCGTTACTTTTTCTTACTCAGTGTTGGATCCTGGATCCAGCACTGGTGCATCTCCTGTAAACAGTTGAAAGAATGCGTTTAAGTCATACAGGCGATTTTTAAGGAATATTTGTAGTTTGTGAAAATCGACACTTTGAAACTTTTCTGCTGAAAACCAGACAATGGATTCCTATGGAAGAAAATATAAGTTACTGGTAAGTACGGTTAAAATTACTTTTCAGGACCAGTACTGGGCTGAAAGATACAGCACTGAGGTCTCTCCTTATAACAGGTGAGTAAATCGGAATTCGTATTTCGGCTGATTTTAGAGGAATATTTGTATGTTTCAAAAATCAACACAGAAACTTTTTCAGCAAAAAGCAGGCAATGATATCCTATGGAAGGAAATTCAAGTTACTGGTAAGTACGGTTAAAATTACTTTTGAGGATCAGTACTGGGCTGAAAGATGCAGCACTGAGGTCTCTCCTGATAACAGATGAGTAAATCGGAATTCGTATTTCGGCTGATTTTAGATGAATATTTTAAAGTTCCAAAACTCCACACTTAGAAGAATTTCCAAGTGAAACCAGTCAATGTTAGCCTATGAAGGAAATTCAAGTTACCAGTAAGTACGGTTAAAATTACTTTTGAGGATCAGTACTGGGCTGAAAGATGCAGCACTGAGGTCTCTCCTGATAACAGGTGAGTAAATCGGAATTCGTATTTCGGCTGATTTTAGAGGAATATTTTAAAGTTCCAAAACCCCACACTTAGAAGAATTTCCAAGTGAAACCAGTCAATGTTAGCCTATGGAAGGAAATTCAAGTTACTGGTAAGTACGGTTAAAATTACTTTTCAGGACCAGTACTGGGCTGAAAGATGCAGCACTGAGGTCTCTCCTGATAACAGGTGAGTAAATCAGAATTCGGATTTCGGCTGATTTTAGAGGAATATTTGTATGTTTCAAAAATCAACACTTAGAAACTTTTTCAGCAAAAAGCAGGCAATGATATCCTATAGAAGGAAATTCAAGTTACTGGTAAGTACAATTAAAATTACTTTTGAGGATCAGTACTGGGCTGAAAGATGCAGCACTGAGGTCTCTCCTGATAACAGGTGAGTAAATCGGAATTCGTATTTCGGCTGATTTTAGAGGAATATTTTAAAGTTCCAAAACTCCACACTTAGAAGAATTTCCAAGTGAAACCAGTCAATGTTAGCCTATGAAGGAAATTCAAGTTACCGGTAAGTACGGTTAAAATTACTTTTGAGGATCAGTACTGGGCTGAAAGATGCAGCACTGAGGTCTCTCCTGATAACAGGTGAGTAAATCGGAATTCGTATTTCGGCTGATTTTAGAGGAATATTTTAAAGTTCCAAAACTCCACACTTAGAAGAATTTCCAAGTGAAACCAGTCAATGTTAGCCTATGGAAGGAAATTCAAGTTACTGGTAAGTACGGTTAAAATTACTTTTCAGGACCAGTACTGGGCTGAAAGATGCAGCACTGAGGTCTCTCCTGATAACAGGTGAGTAAATCAGAATTCGGATTTCGGCTGATTTTAGAGGAATATTTGTATGTTTCAAAAATCAACACTTAGAAACTTTTCCAGCAAAAAGCAGGCAATGATATCCTATGGAAGGAAATTCAAGTTACTGGTAAGTACGGTTAAAATTACTTTTGAGGATCAGTACTGGGCTGAAAGATGCAGCACTGAGGTCTCTCCTGATAACAGATGAGTAAATCGGAATTCGTATTTCGGCTGATTTTAGATGAATATTTTAAAGTTCCAAAACTCCACACTTAGAAGAATTTCCAAGTGAAACCAGTCAATGATAGCCTATGAAGGAAATTCAAGTTACCGGTAAGTACGGTTAAAATTACTTTTCAGGACCAGTACTGGGCTGAAAGATACAGCACTGAGGTCTCTCCTGATAACAGGTGAGTAAATCGGAATTTGTATTTCGGCTGATTTTAGAGGAATATTTTAAAGTTCCAAAACTCCACACTTAGAAGAATTTCCAAGTGAAACCAGTCAATGTTAGCCTATGAAGGAAATTCAAGTTACCGGTAAGTACGGTTAAAATTACTTTTGAGGATCAGTACTGGGCTGAAAGATGCAGCACTGAGGTCTCTCCTGATAACAGGTGAGTAAATCGGAATTCGTATTTCGGCTGATTTTAGAGGAATATTTTAAAGTTCCAAAACTCCACACTTAGAAGAATTTCCAAGTGAAACCAGTCAATGATAGCCTATGAAGGAAATTCAAGTTACCGGTAAGTACAGTTAAAATTACTTTTCAGGATCAGTACTGGGCTGAAAGATGCAGCACTGAGGTCTCTCCTGATAACAGGTGAGTAAATCGGAATTCGTATTTCGGCTGATTTTAGAGGAATATTTTAAAGTTCCAAAACTCCACACTTAGAAGAATTTCCAAGTGAAACCAGTCAATGTTAGCCTATGAAGGAAATTCAAGTTACCGGTAAGTACGGTTAAAATTACTTTTGAGGATCAGTACTGGGCTGAAAGATGCAGCACTGAGGTCTCTCCTGATAACAGGTGAGTAAATCGGAATTCGTATTTCGGCTGATTTTAGAGGAATATTTTAAAGTTCCAAAACTCCACACTTCGAAGAATTTCCAAGTGAAACCAGTCAATGTTAGCCTATGGAAGGAAATTCAAGTTACTGGTAAGTACGGTTAAAATTACTTTTCAGGACCAGTACTGGGCTGAAAGATGCAGCACTGAGGTCTCTCCTGATAACAGGTGAGTAAATCAGAATTCGGATTTCGGCTGATTTTAGAGGAATATTTGTATGTTTCAAAAATCAACACTTTGAAACTTTTTCAGGAAAAAGCAGGCAATGATATCCTATGGAAGGAAATTCAAGTTACTGGTAAGTACGGTTAAAATTACTTTTGAGGATCAGTACTGGGCTGAAAGATGCAGCACTGAGGTCTCTCCTGATAACAGGTGAGTAAATCGGAATTCGTATTTCGGCTGATTTTAGAGGAATATTTTAAAGTTCCAAAACTCCACACTTAGAAGAATTTCCAAGTGAAACCAGTCAATGTTAGCCTATGGAAGGAAATTCAAGTTACTGGTAAGTACGGTTAAAATTACTTTTCAGGACCAGTACTGGGCTGAAAGATGCAGCACTGAGGTCTCTCCTGATAACAGGTGAGTAAATCAGAATTCGGATTTCGGCTGATTTTAGAGGAATATTTGTATGTTTCAAAAATCAACACTTTGAAACTTTTTCAGCAAAAAGCAGGCAATGATATCCTATGGAAGGAAATTCAAGTTACTGGTAAGTACGGTTAAAATTACTTTTGAGGATCAGTACTGGGCTGAAAGATGCAGCACTGAGGTCTCTCCTGATAACAGGTGAGTAAATCGGAATTCGTATTTCGGCTGATTTTAGAGGAATATTTTAAAGTTCCAAAACTCCACACTTAGAAGAATTTCCAAGTGAAACCAGTCAATGTTAGCCTATGGAAGGAAATTCAAGTTACTGGTAAGTACGGTTAAAATTACTTTTCAGGACCAGTACTGGGCTGAAAGATGCAGCACTGAGGTCTCTCCTGATAACAGGTGAGTAAATCAGAATTCGGATTTCGGCTGATTTTAGAGGAATATTTGCACAATGGTGAAGGGAGGGGGCGGGGCCTGAGGTGACATCTGTGCAAACGCGCCCCGTGGCGTGTTTTAAGTTGGGGGATTAAGTCCCCTTGAATCATGAGGGTCCCTACGGGCCAACTAGCCCACCAGGAACCTCCAGTATGCGCCAGGGGCTGCGTTGCAGAGACATGTACAGAGGCCACACCCCTTTTACACCTCTCTGCAACGCAGCTCTGTGGCGCTTTCTGGACGTACCTGTTGGGCTAGTTGGCCCCCAGGGACCCTCAGGATTGAAGAGGATTTAATTCCCCATCTTAAAACGCGCCACGGGGCCTGTTTGCACACATGTCACCTGAAGCCCCGCCCTCCCTTCACCACTGTGCAAACGTGCCCCGTGGCGCGTTTTAAGTCGGGGGATTAACTCCCCTTGAATCCTGAGGGTCCCTGGGGTGCAACTAGCCCACCATATACCTCCAAAAGCGCCATAGAGCTGCGTTGCAGAGAGGTGTAAAAGGGGCGTGGCCTCTGTACACCTCTCTGCAAGGCAGCCCCTGGCGCATACTGGAGGTTCCTGGTGGGCTAGTTGGCCCCAGGGACCCCCAGTATTCAAGAGGAATTCGTTCCCCTCTGCAAACGCGCCAGGGGCGCGTTTGCAGAATGGTGAAGGAAGGGGCGGGGCCTATGGGCCCGATCGTTTTTTTTCCTCCTGAAGGGGGGCTGTGTGGCCCCCTTCCTTTTTCCTATTTTTAGGCCCTGGGGACCCCATCCCCCAGGGCCTTACCCCTTTTTTTAAATTAAAATAAAATAAAAACGGGAAGGGGGCCGCGTGGCCCCCCTTCCCTGGGCCTGTATTAGCCCCGGGGACCCCATCCCCCGGGGCATGGCCTCTTTTTTTTTATTTGGAGGGGGCTGCGTGGCCCCCCTCCTCAGGCCATTTAAGGCCCCGGGGACCCCATCCCCGGGCCGGCCTTGCACTTTTTAAAAACATTTTTCCATTTTTTTACTTTGGGGAGGGGGCTGCGTGGCCCCCTCCGTGGCCACTTATGGCCCCGGGGACCCCATCCCCGGGGCCTGGCCTCTCGTTGGGGACTGTGGGGGTCCCCAAGCCCCCACAGTCCCGCCGGCTCCCCGTGTCCTACGGGAGCCGGCATTGCTTACACATGGGGAGCTGCTAAGATGCAGCTCCCCATGTGGAAAAGCAGTCGGCTTTGGATATTGGAAGAGAGAGCAGGTTTCCCTGCTCTCTCTTCCAATATCCAAAGCAAGTTTGCAATGACAGGACGGGAGCCGCGAGGCTCCGTCCTGTCATTAGCAACAGCAGTGTCCCGGGGTAGGCACCCGGGACACTGCAGGAGCTGGCCCTGTGGGGTGGCGGTCCCCAGGGCCACCACAGGCTCCAGGAGGGGGGCCGCGCGGCCCCCCTCCCTACATTTTGAAAGCCCCGGGAGGTGGTGGTCCCCGGGGCTTGGGGGTCCAAAACGGACCCCCATTGTAATTTTCTTAGTGCCCCGGGGAGGTGGTGGTCCTCGGGCGTGTGGGGGCTGGAGCCCCCCACACAGGTTTTTAATTTAAAAAAAGAAGCCCCGGGGAGGTGGTGGTCCTCGGGGCTGCGGGAGGGCTCAGAGCCCTCCCGCACCATTATACATAAAGCCCCGGGGGTGGTGGTCCCCGGGGCTTGGGGGCCCTTAGAGGCCCCCACACATAAAATTAACCCCCCAGCATGCCCCCGGGACTTGGCCCACCCGGGGGCCAATTAACATCAAAGCGCGGGAGACCGCGCTTCGATTTTTTTTTTTTCGGCAGGATTCGCGCTCCCTGAGCGCATCCTGCCGATTTTTAAAAAAATATATATATATTTTTTTTGCCCAGGGGGGACAAAATGGCTGCCAACACTTCCTGATTTGGAGTGTTGACAGCCAATTAACATAACGCTCGTGCTCGGGAGGATCCGCGGCCCTAGATATATCTATCTTTTTACTTTTGATTTTCTCAGCAACTACTGAACGGATTTACACCATTTAACAAAAAGGGTTCTTTCTGAACCAAGAACTACCTCTTTGCCAAATTTGGTGTAATTCCGTTCAGCAGTTCAGGCTGTAGCCGTGTCTAAAGTTTCCTATGGAAAATTGCATGGGGAAAACGCGTTTTGAGACCCCCTTTTTCTCGGCCCCCGCTTGACGAATCCCCCGAGACTTTCAAGGTAGGAGCGGACCGGAGCGCCCCACAAAGTTTGAAAATTTTGCGAAGATACGTCAACCGGCAACAGAGTTATTTCAAATAGAATGTCGCGGATTTCCTATGGATAATAGGTTGTAACTATAACTATCTACTGGCGACCGCCAGTAGATAATATATATATATATATATATATATATATATATA
>CAWUFW010026976.1:0-29662 GCA_963921515.1 Calotriton arnoldi | reverse complement strand
TGTCACTTCGTTCAGTTACGTATTGCGTTGAGTGAGCATGAGCTGCTCCTTGCAACTGTTGC
Organism: Calotriton arnoldi; assembly: GCA_963921515.1. Lineage (NCBI taxonomy): Eukaryota > Metazoa > Chordata > Amphibia > Caudata > Salamandridae > Calotriton > Calotriton arnoldi. The sequence goes on along the minus strand of CAWUFW010026976.1, from coordinate 29,600 downwards.
CCTGCTTGAGGTGTGGAAGAGTTGTATGGTTTGTGCAATCCACCGTGCAACGGTATTTTGGCAACTGGTCGCCCCAAAACTCTGCTGGCAAAGCGACACAAAGGGCTGCTTTATTTTCTCCCGCACTCCTTTGTCACACCTCTATAGTGCATTACTGCCCCTCCTGGCGTCCAGTGTGTGTGGCGCCACTTTCCTGCTAGCCTGTGGTTGGTTTTTGGAAAAAACTTGGAATTTAGATTGTCTGATTGATGTGGAACCGCGACACCACCTTTGGCATGAAGTGTGGGTCTGTTCTCATTACAATCCTATCATTGTGTATTTGTAGGCAGGGCTCTTGAAGCATTAGCGCTAGGAAGTTCACTCACTCTTGCGTAGTGATGTGATAGCTACCAAGAAGGCTGTCTTTAGCGTGAGCATGTGCCGCGAAACCTTGTGGAATAGGCTCAGGGCAGCCTTCAGTGGTCGAGTTAGCATCCACGTTGAGATTCCATGCTGGAAGCTGGCATTCTACCTGTTTAGGGAGGGTGCGATTCTCTTTGCTCCTTCCTAGAAATCTTTTAACTACTTGGGAAGGTGAAGAAGCTTTTTCCAGTTTCTCCTCTTGTGTAAAGCCACTATGCGCCAAGTGCACCCTTAGGGATGTGTAGCTTAGTTTATTTTGCAGAAGATGCGTTAAGTATCTCAGTATTGTTGACTAAGTAAATTTTCCTTTGTAGTTTCTCCCTAATGCACCATTTGGAAAAATCTTTTCCACTTAAGCTATCGTACCACTTCTCTTCGTGATAGGCGGCTCTCGTCTTGCCTCCTGAGCACCTGCCATTGTGCTGGCCGGCAGTCTAAGGTGTGTACAGATTCCTAGGTCTTCAGGAGCCACGCTGCTAGGCTGAGAGCCTCTGGCTCTGGAGTGCAGTACCATTCTGTTCTAGCATTGATAGCAGATCCCTTCTACTCTCTGGGGAATTCAGTGTGCTGGTGCTTGCACCATTTCTGCTACTTGCGAGAACCAGGACTGGTCTCGGCCCACTGAGTGTGCTATTAGCAGACAGCGCCATGTTGCTGATCCATGCATTTGCTGAGTACCCTGTGTATCAGTGGTATCAGGAGGGGAAAAGTCGTAGGCAAATGTCTTTGACCAACTGCAGTCCATAAGCGCATTCCCTTGCGGGACCCGGTAGGTCTATGGCTGTCTGGATGCGAGAAGTGTACATGGCATTTTGGTGTGTTTGCAAATAGGTCTATTGCGTGTGCCCCCATTTCCTGAATAGTTTCTCTATTTCCTTTTGGTTGATCTCCCATTACGTGGGATGCCGGCGCGATCTGCCTGCTGAGTGTCTGCTTTCGCATTGTCTTTCCCTTGGGAGATGTATTGCTAGCAGTGTCTGCCCTTGGTGGAGTGGCCCCATCTCCAAATCTCCTGTGCTAGCCCCTTGATAGTGCCACAGAGTGTGTACCTCTTTGCTTGTTGATGTAGAACATGGTGGTTACATGTCGTCGTTTTGGATCAACACCCTGCTTCCCGTACAGCTCCTTCTGAGAAAGGCTTTTAAGGCTAGGAACACTGTCTTTAGCTCTAGGTAGCAGATGTGCTTGACCGCATCCTGCTGCGACCATAACCCCTCACCTTGAGTCTGAAACCATGTGTACGCCCACCCCAGCTGGGAGCGTCCGTTGTAGATCGTCACTGTTGGAGCTGGCTGTGTGAATGTTTTCCTTGTGATACGTTTTCCTTGTTCCACCACGCTGCTTCCTGATGCACTGCGTGACAAGCGCACTAGATCTTCCCAACTCCCTGTTGCCTGGGGAAAATTGCTGCTGTATCCATTTCGTGTGGAACGGTCTCATGTGAGACGAATGTTTGGGATCAGTGAATTATGCATGAGAGCCATCATTCTCATTAGTTTGCTCACTGTCCTCACTGTCAGAGCTTGCCTTGCGGTAAAGGCGATGTCTCCTCTCAGTATTGCACTTGAAGGTTCTCTTTGTGCTGGGGAACACCCTGCCCTGTATGGTGTTGATTTCTGCCCCCAAGAATATCTTCGACCTGTTATTCCGGTTCCTAATGAAGACTTTCCCCAATGGATTGAGAAACCCAGGATGGATTAGTGTTTGTATGACTTCCCTGGATAGGGTTGTTTGCATTGGTTGTAAGAGCTTGCTTTTACAAGCCAGTCGTCGGTGTAAGGGGTATACATGTATTCCTTGCCTCCTTAGGTGCGCTTCTACCCCCTACACAGCTGCTAGGGCATTTTGTAAACACCCTTGGTGCGGACTTGAGTCCAAATGCGAGCACACCGTGAACTGGTAGTGAGCTTTGCTGATCCACAAACCCTAGTAGGCGCTTGTGTTTTTTGCTGATGGGAATGTGTAAGTATGCGTCTTTTAAGTCTATGGTTGCCATGTAATCCCCTTCACCTGTATCTGAGAGCAATACTTCTTGCAGAGATGTCATTTTGAATCTATGTGTCCTTATAAACTTGTTTAAGAGACCTTAGATCCAGAATAGGGCTCTTAGCGCTTTCGGGCTCCGACCTTTGGCACGAGGAAGTAGTTGGAGCAAGCCCCTTGTTTCTTTTTCCTTTGTATGGCACTATCTCTATTGCCTTCTTGTTGAGCAATTCCTGTGCCTCCAGCAGCAAGAGGAAAGTTTCTTTGCCGAGCACCTTTGTAGTTTACGGAGGTTGTTTTCTCTCAGCTCTAGTGCAGTAGCCAGATTGTATGAGGTTTAGTATCCATTTTGTCCATTGTGTCCTTTACTCCAATGTTGGAAGAAGTCCTTTGTCTACTGCCTCCTACAATGGTGTTATGTTTGGGGAACTGTTTTGTTTTGTCGTAATCATTTTTGGCTTTGTTTGCCCCCTAGAGAGTGTTTTTCTGGGTGGGCGCTTTGCCTCACGGCGAAGTCACTGGCAGGTGGAGGTTCATTTTGCCCTCCTCTCCGTGTTTGTCCCCTCGTCTGTTTAGGAGCGCCCTCGAAAGGACTGGCCTCGTGGCTGGTACTGCCAGTTTGCTGCTGCTGCGCATGGGCTGTTTCCTTGATAACCTTGTTGGAAGCTGGGTTTGGTGAGATGTACCAGGTTGGTTTGCCTCTCCTGCCTGCTGGCCTTCTTGAGGGCGTATCCCTCTCTCATCCTCTGAACTGCAGTGCCCCCATGGACCTTGCTATCTCTCGTCGTCCTTTTTGAGCTGAGTTAACTTGTGCGTCAACTGGTGTTCCAAAAGTTGTTCTCCTCGTTGAAGGGTGTGTTCAGGATGTTGTTCTGTCAGCCTCCAGGCTTACCCAGCCTGAAATCCTAAGCCATGCATGCCTTCTGTCACCCCAATCACCACTTGCCCGCTGGATGTTTCCGCCCACAACCAAGGCCACCCCCAAACATGGTGTTACTACAGCCATGTTTTCCTTCCTCTACCAAGGTGGGCTGCCCTGTACTGGTCACAGCAGATGCTTCGGGAGTTGTCCTACCCTCCTCCCAGTGCTGGCATGCGTGCCCACTGATTAGGGGGCGCTAGAGTCATGCGATGCGCCATTGAATCGCCGCACTCTGTTCTACTCTCTCCTCCCGTGAGGTCCATTCTTCTACTCTCGCCTGGAGGTGGTCCGGCATTTAGTGGCACATTGGCCCTTTTCCTAGCTAAGTTGCTGTTATTATTGAATCAGCTGGCACTGGATCCCTGAATGTATGCAGGGTCCTTTGAGGAGTGTTTGTACTTTTTTTCTGCCCTCGGGTCACTGATCTACACACCCACGATAGCCACGGGCCTCAGCTTTGCTGGGAACTCAGGGTAGCCTCTGGGAAGTCTGAGAATCTACCTCTGGTGATGCGATGACTTCGGCGTCCGACGGGAGCTTCAGAAATGCGAACCGGACAGATGCTTCTTTGGTGCCTGCCAAGCAGGGGAGTCACTCCTTGACCCCAAGGGAGATTCTTCAGTCCTCTAATCTTGTCGTAGAGCGTCGAAGGTCCAGGATTCAGTTTCAGAGTTTCGTCCAGGTATAATCTACTCTTGCTGTGGCAAGGGTTCCCCATTTTAACCAGTAAAACAGGGAAGGACTAACTCTATGACCCCACCTATGGGAGGGTCAAGGGAGGGGGTGGCTACACCCACTTCCCTTTGTCCAGTTTCACGCCAGAGCAGGGGCAGGTAGCCCCTGAGCTGGTTTGAACTGGCATATGCACAGAGGAGCCTTTTGCTCCCCCAGTGCAGGACTTCAAAGCACTCTAAGAGTGCACCCACCCAGCCCCAATACACATTATCCTGTCTGGGGAGGTGGTCACACCTCCCTGCAACAGGAAACCTATTGTCCAGGCCTCCCCTGCCGGAGTTTCGTCCAGCAGCAGGAGGCCAGACTTGTGTCTGTGGCAGCAGCATCCATTTTGTGATGCCAGGGCTTCAGAAAGAAGTTACCGGGCAAGCCAGAGTTAACATGTCTTTCCCTCTAGAAGGGTGGAATGCTACCCCCGCCACCAGGATTGGCGGGGGGGTAGTATTCCAAGATGTTTGACACCAAACACGACATGTTTAGGTGCAGCCTTCCAAAGTTAGCATTTTACCGCGAGGATATAATGTGCTTAAGAGTATATGGTCAGGCTGCACTACAAACAGCATCAGAGATGGTCTCCGAACGCTGCAGAGGGGCCCTGCTCATGCAGGGGCACCCTTTCACATAGGAACCATGCACTCTGCCTTTAGGATTGATAAGGCCTGCCTTAGGAGTGACTTATAGGTTTATATGTGTGTATGTATTTCGTGATATAGGTAACCTATATCACAGTAAGGAGTGCATGCACCACCTTACCCAGGATGCAGTAGCAGACCTGTGGTGTCAGTTTGGATGGCCTTCCAGGGGTGGCATAATACATGCTGCAGCCCCTGGCAGGCCTCTGAGGTACCTATGCCCTTGGTACATAGTATACCATATACTAGGGACTTATAAGGGCACGCCAGATTCCAATCAGAGATGTGCCTAAGGCACATGGAAACCTTTTTACAGAGAAAGCAGATAGACTGGGGCCCTGAATAGCAGGATCCCAGTCCAACTAAGTCATAAACCAGCAAAACACCATAAAATAAAATGGGAGCAACCATATATTCAGATTCCACCTTCCTACACTCTGTTTCCTTACAACGACGTGGATCGTCTACATTTTTTAGAACTCATGGTCATTTACCATACATACCTTTACAACAAAATTTGTTGTAAAGGCATGCGTGGTAAATGACCATGCGTTCTAAAAACATGCGTAGTAATGACTTCGCGATTTACAACGCATGCGTGGTAATGCATGCGTTGTAATGGTATCGCGAAGTAAAAAAGTCGTTGTAACGGCTGTTTACTGATCGAAGCTGGCCCCTGTTCTTCAGTGAGTCGTTTATTTGATAGATTAGGAGGAAGGAATGTGTTTTTTTTACCGAAAAGTGCATTCCCAGCTGTTGTATTGTGAAAGTGTCCGCGTGGCCTGGTTTCACTTCCGGTGAGAGAGTGGAAGAGTCTGTTTGGATCTAAAGGGGTTCTGCTGTTGGACGGGGCAGGCGCGACTCGTCATCAGAAAACACAGCTAATGGAAAGCGTTGTCCCCGAAGTGTGGAGCAGTGCCATGAGAGGTCAACGAGTGTGCGTCCCACCGCAGTATGACCGTACCCCGTGACCCATGTGCCACCTCCAGTGTACGAAAGGCAGAAGCGGCATCCATCGCAGGTCCTCTTGAAGACCGTTGTAGCACTAATTCTACATTTTGGATCTAGGGCATTTTAACCTTGTTGTTCCTGCCAGATACAAAGAAGATCCTGTGTTATTCAGTGCCCTCGTTACCTTTTCTGTGGGTAGTGGTGCTTGTCACTTCGCTGCCCCGCCATTGCACACGACTGGGCTCCCCACCTTGTGCGCCATCTGCAGGGCCTCTGCCCTCGGATCACTGGTTTCGGTTTCTGGAGTGGCAACATAAACAGTTGCTCCCAAAGGACTAGCCTGAACAATTAGGTGAATATCCCCTGTGCCAGCATTCCGCAGAAATTCTTTCCTAGCTCTCCCACGTCGACGACGATGTCAAAATAGAACGGCTCCGCTCGCGACACCGTATGACGTCATAGGAGCCATAAGAGGACCTCGTCGGCGTGCTGACGTCAGTTCCACCCATTTTTTCCGTGCCACCGAGGTAAACAGGTGGACCGACACATTTTCACATGTATACATAGTATACTAAATATATATTCACTGAAAAAACCATAGGTTTCAGACACGTTATAGTTAGAAATTAGTATTTAAAAAACCTTTGAAATTCACTGTAAAAACCATAGGTTTCAGGCACGTTATAGTTAGAAATGAGCATTTAAAAAACCTTAGAAATTCACTGAAAAAACCATAGGTTTTAGGGACAGTTATAGTTAGTTGGACATTTCACTCGTACAAAACCATAGAAATTCCCCGTTATAGTTAGTTCAGCTAACTATAACTCGCGCCCCCGCAATGCACTGCTGATGACGTCACATATTACATCACTCATGACATGGTCAGTGACATCACTGATGACATCACTGATGACATCTCAAATGATATCACTGATGACATCACTGATGACATCATCCAGTGACTGTGTGTTTCTGTAAAGTTTAAATATGTTTAATATATATAGGGAAAGGCGTATTGAAGAATGAGTGGGTGTATAAGTGTCTGAATGGATGATTTAGTAGGTGCGTGACTGACTCTATAAGGGAGTGCCTCTTTCTGCACCTCTCTTGCTTCTTTCTGTACCCCTGTTGTCTCTTTCTGCACCCCTGTTGTCTCTTTCTGCATTTGTCTTCCCTCTTTCTGCACCTCTCTTGCTTCTTTCTGCACTTCTCTTGCTTCTTTCTGCACCTCTCTTGCTTCTTTCTGCACCCTTCTTCCCTTTTTTGCATCCCTCTTGCCTCTTTCTGCTGTTCTCTTGTCATTTATTGCACCTCTCTTGCCTCTTTCTGCACCTTACAGCCTCTTTCTGCACTTCTCTTGCGTCTTTCTACACCTCTGTTGCTTATTTCAGCAATTCTCTTGCCTCTTTTTGCACTTCTCTTGCTTGTTTCTACACTTCTCATGCGTCTTTCTGCACCTCTGTTGCCTCTTTCTGCACCTCACTTGCATCTTTCTGCACCCCTCTTGCCTCTTTCTGCACGCCGCTTCCCTCTTTCTGCACCCCTCTTGCCTCTTTCTGCATGCTGCTTCCCTCTTTCTGCACCTTTCCTGCCTGTTTCTGCACCTCTCTTGCTTCTTTCTGTACCTCTGTTGCTTCTCTCTGCACATTTCTTGCCTCTTTCTGTACCCCTCTTGCCTCTTTCTGCACCTCTGTTGGCTCTTTCTGCACTCCTCTTGCTTCTTTCTGCACCTCTGACTTAGAGGTAGTTTTAATCTCCCTGCCCTATTATGTACTAGGGCCTAACAGGGGAGGTCATGCCAATCACTGGGGTACCCCAACCCATAGTGTACCCTAGTGTATATAGGTGTTTTCACTGTATTCTAAGTGCCTTTTAGCATAGCACTGGCTCCGGTCCTGGTTAGTCAGAGTCAGTTACCACCAGTACCAGCCAGCAAAAAGTTGGGGGCACAGGATGACTTTGCAACAAGGCCTCTTTCTGCACCTCTGATGGTTCTTTATGCATATCCCTTGCTTCTGTCTGCACCTTTCTTCGTCTTTCTGGACTTCTGTTGCCTCTTTCTGCATTTCTGTTGCTTCTTTCTGCGCCTTTCTTCCTCTTTCTGCATATGTCCTACCTATGTAGGCATAGTTAGAAATTCGCATTTAAAAAACCTTAGAAATTCACAGAAAAAACCATAGGTTTCAGGGACGTTATAGTTAGAAATGAGCATTTAAAAAACCTTTGAAATTCACTGAAAAAACCATAGGTTTCAGGCACGTTATAGTTAGAAATGAGCATTTAAAAAACCTTTGAAATTCACTGAAAAAACCATAGGTTTCAGGCACGTTATAGTTAGAAATTAGCATTTAAAAAACCTTTGAAATTCACTGAAAAAACCATAGGTTTCAGGGACGTTATAGTTAGAAATTAGCATTTACAAAACCTTAGAAATTCACTGAAAAAACACAGGTTTCAGGGACGTTATAGTTAGTTGGACATTTTACTCATACAAAACCAGAGAAATTTGGCCATTATAGTTAGTTGAACTAACTATAGCTCGCGCCCCCGCAATGCACTGCTGCTGACGTCACATATTACATCATTCATGACATGTCAGTGACATCACTGATGACATCTCAAGTGACATCACTGATTACATCATCCACGTGATAATCTGATGCACCTCCTCACACCCTCATATATCCTTTGATACACCCACTCTAAAATACAGACTACCATTTTCGAAACCATAGACAAACCAATACCATTTACTACATACCCACTCACTGATTCCTAGGTCTACACACATATCCACTCATTCACCCATACACTCTCTCATACATGCAGTCACACATCAATACAGCACTATCATATGCACTCATACACCTATACAGACACTCACACACCACCACTCATCCATAGAGTTACTCACACATCTAGTCAGTCATGCAAAGAATCAATCACACTTCCATTTACTCACCTATACAGTTATACACACACCACCTCACTTATTCATACAGATACTAACACATACTTACTCTCTTATACAATCACTGATACAAGCACACACTCATCCATACAGCCACTCTCACAATCACTCACTCTTACATATAGTCATCTATATACTCCAACACTCACATATACTGCCTTTCACATATGTAGTTACTGTAGGAGAGTAGGATCTGCTTCACATGGGTACCGCCAGTTTTTGCTGATGCTTCACTGTTTTTCGACATTAGTCTGGCTGGGGCCCTGCTAATCAGAACCCCAGCCTAGCTGCTTCCTCTCTAAAATGGTTTCCATGTGCCTTAGGCACATCACTGATTGGAATCTGGAGTGCCCTTATAAGTCCCTAGTATATGGTATACTATGTACCAAGGGCATAGGTACCTCAGAGGCCTACCTAGGGGCTGCAGCATGTATTATGCCACCCCTGGAAGGCCATCCAAACTGACACCACAGGTCTGCTACTGCAGCCTGGGTAAGGTGGTGCATGCACCCCTTACTGTGATATAGGTTACCTATATCACTCAATACATACACACATATAAACCTATAAGTCACTCCTAAGGCAGGCCTTATCAATCCTGAAGGCAGAGTGCGTGGTTCCTATGTGAGAGGGTGCCCCTGCATGAGCAGGGCCCCTCTGCAGCGTTCGGAGACCCTTCTCTGATGCTGTTTGTAGTGCAGCCTGACCATATACTCTTAAGCGCATTATAACCTCGCGTTAAATGCTAACTTTGGAATGGCTGCACCTAAACATGTCGTGTTTGGTGTCAAACATCTTGGAATACTACCCCCCGCCAATTCTGGCGGCGGGGGTAGCATTCCACCCTTCTAGAGGGAAAGACATGTTAACTCTGGCTAGCCCGGTAACTTCTTTCTAAAGCCCTGGCATCACAAAATGGATGCTGCTGCCACAGACACGAGTCTGGCCTCCTGCTGCTGGACGAAACTCCGGCAGGGGAGGCCTGGACAATAGGTTTCCTGTCCCAGGGAGGTGTGACCACCTCCCCAGACAGGATAATGTGTATTGGGGCTGGGCGGGAGCACTTTCGGGTGCTTTGAAGTCCTGCACTGGGGGCACACTTGGTGTCCCTGTGCATACCCCAGTTCAAACCGGATCAGGGGCTTGCAGCCCCTGCTTTGGCGCGAACTGGACAAAGGGAAAGGGGTGTAGCCACCCCTCTGCCCTGACCCACCCATAGGTGGGGCCACAGAGTAGTCCAACCCCTAAACTTGGTATAAGTATAGCAACCCAGTCCTTAGGACTTTAGATTATCCCTGGACGAAACTCTGAAACAGAATCCTGGACCTTCGACGCTCTACTCAAGATTAGAGGACAGAAGAATCTCCCTTGGGGTCAAGGAGTGACTCCCCTGCTTGGCAGGCACCAAAGACGCATCTGTCCGGTCTGCATTTCTGAAGCTCCCGTCGGATGCCGAAGTCTTCGCATCACCAGAGGTGGATTCTCAGACTTCCCGAGGCTACCCTGAGTCCCCAGCAAAGCTGAGGCCCGTAGCTATCGTGGGTAACGTGAGACCGTGACCCCTGGACACCGAGCACATTTGCAAATGCATCCTCTTCTGGGTCTCCCACGAAGTCGTGCTTTGGGCTCCGAGTAGCCCTAGCCTCCAGCACCAACTGCACCGAAGATCACTGGCCTCCACTCCACGAGTGTCCTGTGAGCCAGATCCACGTGCGACGTCTCGAGGCTCCTTCGCAGTCGCTAGCCCGTTGGCTAGTAGCCCTTCACGAAGGCCAATCTTTTCTTCTTGGGCATCCTGGTTGCTCCAGGCCTGCCCTCACTTACCCTCGCTGGGTGAGTTCCCCAGACCTTGCTGGTCTGCACCATCGACGATCTTCATCTTCACCGAGACTTGCCGTTGCCAAGGCTTGTTGGGTCCAATCCGGTCGCCGACACCTCAGCACTCGACAGACATCATGTACCAGCCCGAATCCTGCTCCTGGTCGCCGACAACGCCTCCTGGACCTCGTGGCTGAAGAGTCAAGACGACCGTCAACGCACTTGAAGCAAGCGACATCGGTGGGCATCTGTCCATCGCCTTCCTGGTCACTGGCTAGTGACCCAGACTCTGTCCCCTCTGCTTTCAGGTTCTTCAGATCTCCGATCCACTCTTGGATCCACCCGGACACTTTCCACTTGGTCGCCAGCAGCACTTTGCAGCAGATCGCCATTCAAATCGACGACGAAACCCGACCCCGAAAGGCACCTATGCACCCGGCTTCCCTGGGTGAGGTAACACGAGTACTCCGGTGCTCCCGTGGGTAGAGACTCTTCAAAGTACTAGTTCTCAAAGGGTTTGCTCCAAGTCCTCCTTTAAGTGTCCCTTTTCTTTAATTTCCTGATCGCGACTTTCTCCATAGAAGTCAACGGCGTATCGCGGTTGTGTATTTACACTGCACGCGTCCCCCGTGGGTCCCCTGTGTCACTACCTTGGGTGGTTCCTTGTGGTCCAAGCACTTCTAGAGGCTCTAGGCCTAGTGTCTAGTTCAGTCGTGGTTCTTATACCACTTTATTGGTATATGGTTTGGTACGCCCCTAGGGCCCAAACGTGTATTTGTGCTATTACTGTGTTTAAATAACTTATAACTTGTGTACTTCGAACTCTAGCCTCATAAAGAGACTAGAGGGGTGTGTTTAGCAATAAATACATATATTTTGAATATATACCTGGTGTGGTGCTCTTTCATTTGATCACTCAAGAGATTATAGACTGGTAAAACAAGCTGCTTTACATTCCTTCAAGACTTAGCCTGAAGGCTGCTCTCCATAGCTACCACTAGGATAGCTTTCAATAAGGTTGTCTTTAACCTATCTCCAATAAGGGGTTGTTTGGACTGGTGCAAGGTGCCCACTATAATTAGTGGACAGCATATGCCAGGCCAACTTCTCACATTGGTGTGCAGCGTGTGGGATTCCAGCTTGCTATTGTTTTACCAGATAATCTCAATTGAATTGATCAACTGAAAACCACTAAAGGTACCTAAGGTACATATAATTTAAGCTTAGAATACAGTAAGTTCTACTGAACTTAGAGTTGTGTGTTAAGGGATAGCACAACCCTTTCTACAACTCAAGAGAGTTTAGTAGGCCACACTAGAGTAGGTAGTGCATACACCACACCACACTAGTAATGTCTTTAAAGGTAGGATCTAGAGAATCCTTACCAGAAGCCACTGGTCTTCTTCCCTCCAAGTATGATACCCTCCCATTCTTGGAATTGAGAGCATTATGTAACTTGAGGAAATTAAGGACAGGCCAAAGTCCCACCACCCAACACCTTAAAGAGTTGTTGGTGGCTTATGACCTTAGTAAGCCCTTGGGGACTGAAGGGGTAGGAGCTGAGGGTGGGGCAGAAGATGAGGAAGGGGCCAGGGGTAACACTACCCCCAGCCCCCCCTCTGAAACTGGCCAGGAGGGTGACAATGACCCTGACCTGGATAACCCAATCCCTCCTGTGGAAGATGAAGAGGATGATCAGGATGATGCCCTCTTTGTCCCCCCAGGAAGGATTATGAGTGTGCCCAGAAAGTCTAGATCTCCTTCTCAGGAGTCTAACCACTCTGGCACCTCAACAGGGAGCTCTGTCTCATCTCATAGGAGGGAATCCTCTCATGAGAGGAGAACAAGGCTGATTCAGTATGAGGAAGCTCAGCTTGAACTCAGAAGGAAGCAAGTAGCCTTAGACAGGGAGTCCCTAGATCTCTTTAGAGAGAAAAGAAAGTTGGGACTAGAGTCCCATGGTGGCAGCCATGTCCCTAGAGATAGGGAAAGGTCCTATGACCATAGGAACCTGAGCAAGATTGTCCCTCCCTATCAGAATGGGGATGACATCCACAAGTGGATAACTGCTCTAGAGAGGGCCTGTAAAGTACAGAAGGTCCCTCAGGAGCAGTGGGCAGCAATCTTGTGGCTCTCCTTTGCAGACAAAGGTAGAGATAAGCTCCTCACTGTTAGAGAGGAGGATGCTGATAATTACAAGGTCTTGAAGAGTGCTCTTATTGATGGGTTTGGCCTAACCACTGAACAGTACAGGTTGAAGTTCAGAGATACCCAAAAGCACAGACTCAAGACTGGGTAGACTATGTGGATTGTTCTGCCAAGGCTCTGGAAGGCTGGTTGATGGGCAGTAAGGTGTGTGACTTCTCAGGATTGTACAATCTGATAATGAGGGAGCAGATTCTTAATAACTGTCAAAATCAGCTGTTGCATCAATACCTGGTAGACTCTGATCTGACCTCTCCCCAAGAATTGGGAAAGAAGGCAGACAAATGGGTCAGAACCAGGGTGAAGCAGAAAGTACAGAACCAAGGTGGGGACACTAAGAAGCAAGATGCTAAGAACTCTGAAAAGGGTGGGGAGAAGGGTAAAGATCAAAGTCTTCATCAGGCCCCCAAAAATCTTCTTCAGGTGGGGATTCACAGTCTACAAAAGGGAAAGGCCAAAGAAAACCATGGTGCAAGGTCTGTAAGCAAAAGACCCACTGGACCAGTGATTGCACCAAGACCAAAGACTCAAGTCCAGCACCCACCAATGCCCCTAAGGCACCTGTTCCCCCTAGTACAGTTGGTGGGAGTGCTCCAGCCAAGGGTTTAGTAGGGTTCACCCTGGGTACTGAGTTGGGCTCTGACCTAGTCAGAGAACTGACTCAGGCTGTGTTAGTCTGTGATGGAGGCATGGATGTGCCCTCCTCTATGAGTCCCAGTAATCTGGGCAAGTACAGACAACAGCCTTTAATCAATGGACGAGAGGCTTTGGCATTTAGGGACACAGGGGCAAGTGTCACAATGGTGACACAAGACCTTGTGAATCCTGGGCAAGTTATACTTGGTGAGATGTACCAAGTGACCAATGCTAGCAACGTCAGAACAGACCATACTCTGGCAGTTGTTAACTTCTCCTGGGGAGGGGTAACTGGCCTTAAGAAGGTTGTGGTGAGTGCAAACCTACCAGTCGAATGCTTGCTTGGCAATGACTTAGAGACTTCTGCTTGGGCAGAAGTGGAGCTCAGGACCCATGCAGAAATGCTGGGGATCCCTGCAGATGTGTTTGCTGTGACCAGGTCACAAGCCAAAATGTCTAGCACTGAACAGGCCTTGGATTCTGGAAGAATGGACCAAGTACCTTCCAAGAGGAGGAGTAGTAGGGTTAAGGCAGTGCCTTCCCCTTGGCTCAGGAGGAAGATCAGTCCCTTGAGGGGGATGATCTCAGTCCTGAAGAAGGAACTGTCCCAGAGGAACTTGAACCTGACCAGGTTGAGTTCTTGGGGACAGGGGGACCTTCTAGGGCAGATCTGAGCCAGGAGCAGCAGAGCTGCCCCTCCCTTGAACCCCTCAGACAGCAAGCTGCTGCTGAGGCTGCTGGGAAAGCTAGTGGTCCCCATACAGTGTATTGGGATGATGGACTCCTGTACTCAGAGAGTAGAGACCCCAAGCCTGGTGCTACCAGGAGGTTGGTTATACCTCTGAAGTTCAGGGGCTTCCTATTGACCCTAGCCCATGATATTCCCTTGGCAGGTCACCTGGGCCAGAACAAGACTTGGGACAGAATTGTCCCTCACTTTCACTGGCCCCACATGTCTGAAGACACCAAGGAGTTTTGTCGCTCCTGTGTAACCTGCCAGGCCAGTGGCAAGGCAGGTGGCACTACAAAGGCCCCCTGATACCACTACCAGTGGTGGGGGTGCCCTTTGAAAGGGTAGGGATTGACATTGTTGGTCCCATGGATCCCCAAACAGCATCTGGGCACAGGTTTATCCTGGTGGTAGTGGATCATGCCACCAGGTACCCAGAAGCTATTCCCCTCAGGACCACTACAGCACCTGTGGTGGCAAGGGCCCTCCTGGGAATTTTCTCAAGAGTGGGCTTTCCTAAGGAGGTAGTATCAGACAGGGGTGCTAACTTCATGTCTGGGTACTTAAAAGCAATGTGGAAGGAGTGTGGAGTGACTTATAAGTTCACCACACCCTATCACCCACAATGCAATGGTTTAGTTGAGAGATTCAACAAAACCTTGAAGGGCATGATTAAAGGGCTCCCAGAAAAGCTTAGGCGAAGATGGGACATACTCTTGCCCTGCCTTTTATTTGCATATAGGGAGGTGCCTCAGAAGGGGGTTGGTTACAGCCCTTTTGAACTTCTGTTTGGCCACCCTGTGAGGGGTCCACTGTGCTTGGTGAAGGAAGGATGGGAGTTACCTCTCAAGCCCCCAAAGCAAGACATAGTGGACTATGTACTTGGTCTCCGCTCCCGGATGGCTGAGTATATGAAAAAGGCAACCAAAAACCTTGAGGCTAGCCAGGAACTTCAAAAGGCCTGGCATGACCAAAAGGCTGTTCTGACTGTTTACCAGCCAGGGCAGAAGGTGTGGGTGTTGGAGCCAGTGGCCCCAGCAGCTCTCCAAGACAAATGGAGTGGACCCCACACTATTGTTGAGCAGAAGGGTGAGGTTACCTACTTAGTAGACCTAGGAACACCCAGGAGTCCCCACAGGGTTCTCCATGTCAACAG
The DNA here is from genome assembly GCA_963921515.1 of Calotriton arnoldi. Classification (NCBI taxonomy): domain Eukaryota; kingdom Metazoa; phylum Chordata; class Amphibia; order Caudata; family Salamandridae; genus Calotriton; species Calotriton arnoldi. The sequence continues at coordinate 14,459 of CAWUFW010026976.1, read as the reverse complement.
GTTAAAACCATATGTGGACAGGGCAGACATGGGCTTGCTCATGGCTACTGATGAAGGGCAGGAGGAAGAGAGTGACCCACTCCCTGACCTGCTCTCACAGAACCCTGACGATGGGTCAGTAGATGGTGTAGCCTTGGCAGGCAGCCTCACTACCCAGCAACAAACTGATTGTAGACAGGTGCTCAATCAGTTTAGACATATGTTTTCACTGACACCCAGTCAGACCACCTGGTGCACTCATGAAGTGGACACTGGGGACAGTCTGCCTATTAAAAATAAGATTTATAGGCAACCTGACCATGTCAGGGACTGTATCAGGACTGAAGTCCAGAAAATGTTGGAGTTGGGAGTTATTGAACCCTCAGATAGCCCTTGGGCTAGTCCAGTGGTCCTTGTGCCAAAACCTCACACCAGTGGTGGAAAAAGAGAGATGAGGTTTTGTGTGGACTACAGGGGTCTCAATGCAGTCACTAGGACTGATGCCCATCCAATACCAAGGGCAGATGAGCTCATAGATACTTTGGCCTCAGCCAAATATCTCAGCACATTTGACTTGACAGCTGGCTACTGGCAGATCAGACTAGCTGATACTGCAAAGCCCAAAACAGCATTCTCAACCCCTAGTGGGCATTATCAATTTGTGGTGATGCCCTTTGGTCTGAAGAATGCACCTGCCACTTTCCAGAGGTTGGTGAATACAGTTCTCACAGGTCTGGAAGCCTATAGTGCAGCATATCTAGATGATATTGCTGTCTTTAGCTCCACCTGGGAGGATCACCTGGTCCACCTCAGGAATGTTTTACAGGCCCTGCAAAAGGCAGGCCTGACTATCAAGGCCACTAAGTGCCAGATAGGGCAGAGTCAGGTTGTGTACCTGGGCCACCTTGTGGGTGGAGGCCAGGTTCAACCTTTGCAGAGCAAGATCCAGACTATCATGGACTGGACTGCTCCAACTACCCAGACTCAGGTGAGAGCCTTCTTAGGCCTGACTGGGTACTATAGGAGATTTGTCAAGGGGTATGGATCAATAGTGACACCCCTGAATGACTTAACTTCTAAGAAAATGCCCAAAAGGTTCAGTGGACAGCTAGCTGTCAAAAGGCATTTGATGACCTGAAGCAGGCCATGTGCACTGCTCCCATTCTACAGAGTCCTGATTACTCCAAGAAGTTCATTGTTCAAACTGATGCCTCTGAATTGGGGGTAGGGGCTGTACTGTCACAATTGAATGAACAAGGTCAGGATCAGCCAGTAGCTTTCATTAGCAGAAGGCTGACCCCTAGAGAGAAACGTTGGTCAGCCATAGAGAGGAGGCCTTTGCTGTGGTCTGGGCTCTGAAGAAGTTGAGGCCATACTTGTTTGGTACACACTTCCTGGTTCAGACAGACCATAAGCCCCTCTTATGGCTAAAACAAATGAAGGGTGAAAACCCCAAACTGCTTAGGTGGTCCATTTCCCTACAGGGGATGGACTTTACAGTGGAACATAGACCTGGGAGTAACCATGCCAATGCAGATGGACTCTCTAGGTACTTCCACTTAGAACATGAAGACTTAACTGGGCAAGGTTAGTTTAATGTCCCTACGTTTGGGGGGTTGTGTAGGAGAGTAGGATCTGCTTCACATGGGTACCCCCACTTTTGCTGATGCTTCACTGTTTTTCGACATTAGTCTGGCTGGGGCCCTGCTAATCAGAACCCCAGCCTAGCTGCTTCCTCTCTAAAATGGTTTCCATGTGCCTTAGGCACATCACTGATTGGAATCTGGAGTGCCCTTATAAGTCCCTAGTATATGGTATACTATGTACCAAGGGCATAGGTACCTCAGAGGCCTACCAGGGGCTGCAGCATGTATTATGCCACCCCTGGAAGGCCATCCAAACTGACACCACAGGTCTGCTACTGCAGCCTGGGTAAGGTGGTGCCTGCACCCCTTACTGTGATATAGGTTACCTATATCACTAAATACATACACACATATAAACCTATAAGTCACTCCTAAGGCAGGCCTTATCAATCCTGAAGGCAGAGTGCGTGGTTCCTATGTGAGAGGGTGCCCCTGCATGAGCAGGGCCCCTCTGCAGCGTTCGGAGACCCTTCTCTGATGCTGTTTGTAGTGCAGCCTGACCATATACTCTTAAGCGCATTATAACCTCGCGTTAAATGCTAACTTTGGAATGGCTGCACCTAAACATGTCGTGTTTGGTGTCAAACATCTTGGAATACTACCCCCCGCCAATTCTGGCGGTCGGGGGTAGCATTCCACCCTTCTAGAGGGAAAGACATGTTAACTCTGGCTAGCCCGGTAACTTCTTTCTAAAGCCCTGGCATCACAAAATGGATGCTGCTGCCACAGACACGAGTCTGGCCTCCTGCTGCTGGACGAAACTCCGGCAGGGGAGGCCTGGACAATAGGTTTCCTGTCCCAGGGAGGTGTGACCACCTCCCCAGACAGGATAATGTGTATTGGGGCTGGGCGGGAGCACTTTCGGGTGCTTTGAAGTCCTGCACTGGGGGCACACTTGGTGTCCCTGTGCATACCCCAGTTCAAACCGGATCAGGGGCTTGCAGCCCCTGCTTTGGCGCGAACTGGACAAAGGGAAAGGGGTGTAGCCACCCCTCTGCCCTGACCCACCCATAGGTGGGGCCACAGAGTAGTCCAACCCCTAAACTTGGTATAAGTATAGGAACCCAGTCCTTAGGACTTTAGATTATCCCTGGACGAAACTCTGAAACAGAATCCTGGACCTTCGACGCTCTACTCAAGATTAGAGGACAGAAGAATCTCCCTTGAGGTCAAGGAGTGACTCCCCTGCTTGGCAGGCACCAAAGACGCATCTGTCCGGTCTGCATTTCTGAAGCTCCCGTCGGACGCCGAAGTCTTCGCATCACCAGAGGTGGATTCTCAGACTTCCCCGAGGCTACCCTGAGTCCCCAGCAAAGCTGAGGCCCGTAGCTATCGTGGGTAACGTGAGACCGTGACCCCTGGACACCGAGCACATTTGCAAGTGCATCCTCTTCTGGGTCTCCCACGAAGTCGTGCTTTGGGCTCCGAGTAGCCCTAGCCTCCAGCACCAACTGCACCGAAGATCACTGGCCTCCACTCCACGAGTGTCCTGTGAGCCAGATCCACGTGCGACGTCTCGAGGCTCCTTCGCGGTCGCTAGCCCGTTGGCTAGTAGCCCTTCACGAAGGCCAATCTTTTCTTCTTGGGCATCCTGGTTGCTCCAGGCCTGCCCTCACTTACCCTTGCTGGGTGAGTTCCCCAGACCTTGCTGGTCTGCACCATCGACGATCTTCATCTTCACCGAGACTTGCCGTTGCCAAGGCTTGTTGGGTCCAATCGGTCGCCGACACCTCAGCACTCGACAGACATCGTGTACCAGCCCGAATCCTGCTCCTGGTCGCCGACACCGCCTCCTGGACCTCGTGGCTGAAGAGTCAAGACGACCGTCAATGCACTTGAAGCAAGCGACATCGGTGGGCATCTGTCCATCGCCTTCCTGGTCACTGGCTAGTGACCCAGACTCTGTCCCCTCTGCTTTCAGGTTCTTCAGATCTCCGATCCACTCTTGGATCCACCCGGACACTTTCCACTTGGTCGCCAGCAGCACTTTGCAGCAGATCGCCATTCAAATCGACGACGAAACCCGACCCCGAAAGGCACCTATGCACCCGGCTTCCCTGGGTGAGGTAACACGAGTACTCCGGTGCTCCCGTGGGTAGAGACTCTTCAAAGTACTAGTTCTCAAAGGGTTTGCTCCAAGTCCTCCTTTAAGTGTCCCTTTTCTTTAATTTCCTGATCGCGACTTTCTCCATAGAAGTCAACGGCGTATCGCGGTTGTGTATTTACACTGCACGCGTCCCCCGTGGGTCCCCTGTGTCACTACCTTGGGTGGTTCCTTGTGGTCCAAGCACTTCTAGAGGCTCTAGGCCTAGTGTCTAGTTCAGTCGTGGTTCTTATACCACTTTATTGGTATATGGTTTGGTACGCCCCTAGGGCCCAAACGTGTATTTGTGCTATTACTGTGTTTAAATAACTTATAACTTGTGTACTTCGAACTCTAGCCTCATAAAGAGACTAGAGGGGTGTGTTTAGCAATAAATACATATATTTTGAATATATACCTGGTGTGGTGCTCTTTCATTTGATCACTCAAGAGATTATAGACTGGTAAAACAAGCTGCTTTACATTCCTTCAAGACTTAGCCTGAAGGCTGCTCTCCATAGCTACCACTAGGATAGCTTTCAATAAGGTTGTCTTTAACCTATCTCCAATAAGGGGTTGTTTGGACTGGTGCAAGGTGCCCACTATAATTAGTGGACAGCATATGCCAGGCCAACTTCTCACAGTTACTCACACATGTACCACTGAGACATCTATTCACTGCGGGATGCCTCAACCAAACTTATGGCGCTCCGGTGCCTGAGGGCGATGTCAGCAGTCAGAGGTTGCTGGGGAGTGAAGTCCTCCTCCTCCCCAGCTCAGCGCAACACTCCCGTGAGGCAGACAGTGACAAGACGAGGGTCTAATATAAAACAAAACTGTCTGAACTGTACCGTTTCTTTTGCATTGTACTTTACCATTCATAATGCGAGTGGTCAAACCTATGCTGCTGTTGTGGGCCCTCCTCCATGGTCACAGCTGCTCTGCCTAATGCTTCTATCCCAGTCAATAAAGAGAGTTTGACATGAGTTAAAGGGTTTTATTATTCACATTTTAGTAAATTATCTTAATTCAAAGTCACAAATTAATTCTTATTAATCTCAGTCATCAACTATTAACAGAAATTGATAATCAACATTAGTCAATCATTAAATCATAATAAAATGCATTAAGTACGTTCCATAAAGGAGTTATGCCTATTCTAGGAATGAGAAAGAAGAGGTGTCAGTCCCAGAGGCCCATAAAGAGTTCTGATATCGAGAGGAATCTTAAAGCATAAAGTTTCAGCAATAAAATTCAGCTCAATAAATCAACAATCAATCAAAGCAGAACTTCTTATAAGAGAGGTGCAAGAAACTCAGTAGAGTCTCAGAGCAGTGTGAAGTGGTAGATAAATGGGAGAAAAACCCTGGGTCTACTCTAGGAACATGCAGTATTATAGACAGACAGAATATTCTGTTTCAATTTTCATGTAACTTCTATTTTCTTTGGACAAATCCTCTCCAGATACTCTCATGGGAACGTGTTCACTCCCCGTCTTCTCATGGGAACATAATATTCTTCAGACAGAAATTCCAAGATTGCAACAAAGTTTATCATTTTTAAGTTTCTCATGAATTATCCTCCCATTCAAGCCTACATTCCCACATGTGAAACTTCATTTCTAACCTTAAAAATAATAACTTTATTCATTAGCTAATAGTGGTCTTTTTGGGAGTTGAAACAACTGTATAAATGAAAAGAAAACATTTTGGAATGCAACCATTCACTGGAAAAAAGTTAGTCGAAAAGAACAAGAATAAATTAAATGCTGAATTCACAGTTTCACAGCTCTGTTATCTTTACTTTGGCAGCATCTCAGCATTTTAGACCTGGTACGTTTAAATATGATTGCCTAGAGCAATTTAGCATTAACTTTTTCGTTTTAAAGTCTCATTAGCTTTACACATTAATTAACATTATTTCTCAATAATTGTAAATGCTTCATCAATACTAAAAATAAAAAAGGACTACTAGAACACTGAAGGGGTTGTCTGGGGGGCACCTCACTCTGTAATAACTGGGACGAGAAGCACATAGGAGGGGTAATAGACATTTATAAAAGGTAAAGGGCTGCAAAGCAATTGGGTTTATGAACGAGAAAGAGAGCGTAATTTAATGTGATGTAACATCTGTGGGACAGTAATTTGTCAAACTCGTCTTCCTTTCTTTTATCAGGATGACATTGGGAGAATTCATCGGGGATCTCCAAACTGGAGTGATGTAGATGTTTAACTTTTGGAAGAATCTTGCGAAATAAAACAAATGATCTAGCAGAGTTGAGGCAAAGCTGTAACCTGAGAAGAAAAAAACCGACACTTTTTTAATGCAAAACTTACTTTTAAAAATGTAGGGTACAAAATTTTAAGGTGCACATTGTTCTCGTTAATATTTTGTTTTTTACTTCACGGACATTGTAATTTTTAGCTTTTAATATCTATTTTAGACCTGTTATAAAATGTGTGCTGTTTGCTTTGCTTGGTACAAACCCATGAAAAAGAAGATTTTCGTGAAAACCAGCGCTATGGTGGTTGTTTTACATAAGATAAAAGTGCGTCAAGTGATTTTAGGTGGTAGAACAGGTGGAGCACAGGCAGGGTCTAGAGAATTAAACAAATAATAAAACCCAATTTGGTGAGAGATCAGATGGACTGTTTGTCACCTCGTTACCCTGCCTGTGCCTGGCTCTGTAACTCCCTCGATCTGTTGTTATTTAGGTAGTTACCTTTTACTGTCTGGGCTGGCGTGTGTGTGATGGGTCGGGTAGAGCGCAGCTGGATGGTGAATCCCCCAAAGCTTCCTTATTGTCCCATCTTGGCATTTCTTTATTCAATGCGTTTTCATATAGCGCGAACTTTACCCGAAGGTGTCAGAGCGCTTTGCAAAAGGGCCAGTTACATTATATAAGGACTTCAGAGTATATGAGTTACATAAAAGATACAAACAGAAATACTTTAAATTCACATAAGAGAAATAAAAGTGATGGAAATAATGTACACTGTGCCTCAATTTACAAGTCGACTACAAGTACCACACTTAGCGCTAGGATATTTATCGCCGGCGATCGATGAATTTTATCGCTGAGATAGGGTGCTATTAGCAACGCTTATCTCAGAATCGATAAAATTCCTGGGCAGCCGCCAAATGATCCGATTATCGCTGGAAATCCAGCGATAATCGCACGACATTTGGCGATAGCTTGTTGATAGGGCTGGGCATACTTAACCATGATATCCACCTTCCATTGGATATCATGGCTAAGTCAAACTAAAAGCATGCGTAAGGAAAGTAGCGTTAACCAAGGTTAGCGCTACTTTTCTCATCGCTATGCTTGTTGGGGATTCCCTTGATAATTGGAGAAATGTCGGTTAACGACATTTCTCCAGTTATTTTGGGACCGAACGCCCACTTTGCATCTCATTAGAGATGCAAAGGTGGCGTTATGGAAAAGGGCGATAGGGCAAGGATTCACGCGATAGCGTGGCCTTGCTAATACAGCGATAACATTATCGCCGCTTTTTGTCTGAAAACAGACGCTAAAGCGGCGATAATTTCTTATCGCCGGCTTGATGATATGCCCCTACGTTTGTAAAGCAAGTAAAAGACACGAGCACTGAACATTTGCATTCCACATAATTCCTGGCTCTTCTATCAGCAGTAATCTGAGTTAGAACTCTTTCTATTTGTGTCTCAGTTTGCACGATTATAGGCATAGGGAACAAAGATATCTATAGTGTTAGCTAGGAAGAACCTCCCTCGTCATGTCGGCAAGATATCTTGGTCACACCCAGTGTGTTTCCCTTGGCCCCAGGCAGTGCATGTATATCATTTGGAGACGGGAAAATGGACAGTACCTGGAAAGTATCTACATATGTGGCAGACAACGCCTGTCTGAGTCAATAGATATATTAGCTGCATTCACTTTCGTTATTTTATTAAACAGTTTTATGTAGAACTCGAACACCATGGAGTACAGGGGTGCTTTACAATACAACAAGAACAGACACACTATGGTTGCATCGCATTCCAAACAGTATGAACAAGTGTGATCACAGCAGATGTGTGTGAGACAGAACAAGTGGGGTAGGAACCCAGAAGTGTTCAGGGGAAATGATGGAGTAGCAGGAGACTATTGTGTAGTAGCGATGAGGGATAGAGAACTTCTGGAGCACCCATTTGGGGACAAAAGAGGCGAACATTTCACCCGAATGAGCACACCGGCAAGACACCTGGACACCTATGGTAAGAGGCTATTACTACAAGCAAAACTAGTGAAAAATGTTTGAATTGTGGTAGCAAATATCACAGCTACAGTCTTCACAAATAATTAAAAAATGTGACTAAGAAGAAAAGAGGTAACAATATTTGTGATAATTCCCCTTCCTACTAGAATAAGCAAGTTAAAGTCTGCCATCAGAAAAGATACAATATATTATTGGATACCTGTTCGGTACAGGCATTCTGCTCTCTGCTCTCAAGACCAGGCTTGGTCTTTGAGATCCCAACTGGTTAACAGTCAGTGTTCTTCGAGGAGATGCGAACTCACTGGATACAACAATAAGCAAGTCTCTTTCTCAGAGAGTGGAAACCTAAAATTTCAACCACTTTCCATAAGAACCGTGAGGAGTATCCCTGTGATTTCTGAATCAATGTGTAAAGAGTCTGATAGGAGTTCTTACTATTTTGCTCATGAATACCCATAGAGTAAAACACTAGGGGGCAGATTTACGTTAAACTAACGCAGCACGGTGCAGCAAGTCACTTTGCTGCGCCGTGCTGCGTTGATCTGGAAAGCACAGGGATGCGACATATTTACAAGAATATGTCGCATCTCTAGTGCTCTCCCCTGCGCTGGCGCACAAACTGCTGCCATGCGCCGGCGCAGGCACCCTTGCACCATGGTGCAAGGATGCCTGCGTCGTGGGGGATTGTTTTTGTGCAGGAAGTGGCACCTTCCTGCACAAAATCAATCACTACAGGCATTTTCCTCTTCCAATGCGTGCTGTAGAATGCAGCACGCATTGAAAGAGGAAAAAACGAGGAGAAATGAAAACATTTCTCCTCGTTGTGCCTTGCTACGCCACCTCTAGGGTGGTGTAGCATTCTGACGCATCTCCAGAGCTACGATTTCTCGTAATTCTGGAGTTGAGTCCTGTTCCATGAGTGTTGCGTGGGAACACCCACAGCAACACCCATGGAACGCCCCTTCACCGCAAAGTGCTGCGTGTGAAGGGGCCGTATTTACAAGGAGAGGAAAAGTCAAGCAGGGTGGCTTTTCCTCTCCTTGTAAATATGGAGGAGCCCCTTGCGCCACCAGTACGTCACGAAAAGTGACGTACAGGTGGCGCAGGGGGCTTGTAAATCTGCCCCTTAGTATAAGCTAAACATTATACCACACACGAATATATGAAACAAAAACATACTATCATAATATACAAAACTTGGCAATTAGGTCTTGTATAGTAAGTTACAGAATTAAAACAAACCATTGTTAATAGTAAGGTTCAATCGGCTGCTTAGATCACAGAGTGAATGCTAGGCAGGTGAGTCATTTGCACCAATGTAAAAAATTTGTAGAAATGTTTTTTTTTGGCCCCACATTGGTTCTGCCCTACTGGTTCGTCACTTTGGGTCATAAAACCTCCCTCCACTATCTTCTATTACTGAGGTGTTCAACAATGCTATAAGATGATTTGGTTCTTACATAGAAACCTGGACATTGCAAGTAACTGCAGTTGACTATTTTGCTACACCAGTTCCAATGAGTTATGGAGTCCTTCAAGGATTCACTTGTTCTTCAGTGATATGTATCTTCGACGTGCAACTACTGGGAGTCATGATGCAAACATCAGTATTCCACAGCTACTCTGATAACACTGAAGGCCCGATTACGATGTCGGACGGACCTGAGTCTGACCGACATCGTTTGGGTACTGGGACCGACCGACCTCCTGTCGGCGGTCCCAACCCAGCAATTAGGATGCAACAGAACACTGTTCGGTCGCACTCCTATCCTTTACAATGGGAGCATGCATTCTGACCGGAATGCATGCTCTCAGTGTAAAGTAAAGAGGTGCAGTTCATCCCTGCACCCCGTGCCAGCCACGGGGTGCAGGGCTCAACAGGGAGCCATCCGGCCGCCATCCGGAGGCCTTGCACCCATGGGGGCCCTGCTGAGGGCCCCCAAAGTCGACTTCGCACAGCCTTTCTGTGTCAGAAAGGCTGGCACAGAAAAGCTGTCGGAATCTGACATTGTAATCCTTCGGGCGGAAAGAGACACCCTTGGGATTACAGGAGGCTTTCCGAATGGCAGACAGGCTCTCCGAGCCCGTCGCAAGCCATTCGGAAATCCTGTTTGGATTAATTTCTGACTGACTCCATCCAAATGGGTCGGTCAGAAATGAATCCAAACAGGAGATTACGATGCGGTAGGAACGGCTCTGACCAAGGGTCAGAGCTGTTTCCTACGGCATAGTAATCGGCCCCTGAGTGTTACCCCTGGCATCCTTGGTGTGGTTCCCTCTAACGTTTTGAGTTTAGCCTTTCTTTTTCTGCTGAATTTGTTTTTACTGGCCTTAGAACTCTGCACACTTCACCACTGCTAACCAGCACTAAAGTTCTTGTGGGTTCACTGACAGAATATCGACACCTAAAATATCTCCTTACCAAAATATCGTGTTATAAATATTGATGTCAAAAATATCGACAGCCTATATTTATAATGGTAAGCTACAAAAATATTGAAGAAAAAATATTGATGTCAATAATATAGTTGTACAAAATATCGTTTTTTAGATAAATATAAAACAAAATAATACATATTAAATATATTAAATAGTAACATTAATTAAAACAAATAATTTGATTTAATATACATCTTAACAAATATAGCAAATAAACTTAATTAAAAAAGTTAAACACACATATATAATAATTAATATATATATATACATATATTTACTTTAAAACAGTCATTAAACTTATAATTTTAATGTATTTTATCATTTAAAAATGATGTAAAATATAACAAATAAATGTATATATGTATACGTATACCAATAACAAAAAATCTATAAAAGAAAAAACATTCTAATTAAATTAAAACATTAAACTACGTAAAACTCTTATACATTTAGTAAAAAATAATTTTCAAATACAAATATTATTAATTAAAAATATTATAATTTTAAAAAAACGTAATAATGTAAATTATAACAATAAAAAAAATTATAACATTTAATGCACATACTATTCCCACTACAATTTAAACAATATTACACAAACTATTAAAGTAAATATAATGAAAAATGTACTACTCACACTTTGCGCAACACATACGTATTAAAACTTGATAAAAATAAAATTTACAAATCTCCCTCCAATAAATGCAACAGTACTAAAAGTGATAGATTGTACATGGGTAATATTTACTGCACCCATTCCAGCTGATACAACACCAGGGAAACTGTTAAAGAGCGAGTGGTAAAATTTACTATTCCCACTCCACTGAGTGTAAGAGTAGAGAAAGTGTTGAATTGCGAAGGATAAAATTAACCACTCCCACTCCAGTCAGTCAAACAGTAGAGAAAGTGTTAGATAGCGGAGGGATAAAATTTACTATTCCCACTCCAGTCAGTACAACAGTAAGGAAAGTGTTGGATTGCGGAGGGGTAAAAATTACTATTCCCGCTCCAGTAAGTGCAGCAGTAGGGAAAGTTGGATAGCGGAGGAATAAAATGTACTATTCCCACTCCAGTCAGTACAACAGTAGGTAAAGCGTTGGATTGTGGAGGGGTAAAAATCACCATTCCCTCTCCAGTCAGTTCAAAATTAAAAGCAAACAAAATAAAAATATTTTATAAATAAAATAAATAAAAATCTATAAATATGTTGAAAATAAAAATAAAAATATATGTATTATTAAAAGATTAAAATAATAAAAACATATTTTAATGTTAAATACATATCACAAATACCTACAAATATTATATTAAATAAAAAAATATATATATTTTCATACAAATAAATATTTGTATATAGAAATTATTCATTAGCAAATACATTCATTATTACATATATTTAGTTTATTTACTTCCTACCCTATAACACAACAAAACTCAAAACCCACATCTAAAATCTAAACCAAAAAGAAAATGATTTACACAATTAACATAATTAATTATGAATTAAACAAATATTATTAATTAAAAACTTCCACTCTTTACCCCTATAAACCCAAAACCCATCACAAAAAGGTAATTAAACAATAAATATAATTAATTATCAATTAATTAATATTAATTTATACCTATTTATTAAGGAATAGAAAATAAATACATTTCCCACCTTTAACCCCTATATACCCAAAACCCACACACACACAAAACGTAATTAAACAATTAACATAATTAATTCATAAATATTAAATATTAACTAGCAACTAATTATCAATTAATTAAAAATAAATTACTCCTCCCCTTACCTCTATCAACTCCACAACCCACACCTAAAATAAATTACACAATTTCCATATTTAATTTATCAATTATTACTATTATTTAACAGCTAATTATTAATTAAAAATAAATTACTTCCCACCTTTTACCCCTATAAGCCCAAAAACCATACCCTAAAAATGTTTTATTAAATAATTAACAAAATTAATTATCAATCATTATTATTAATTATCAACTACTTATTAATTAATTAAAAATACATTAATTCCCACCCTTTACCCCTATAAACCCCACAACCACACCTAAAATGAATTACACAATTACCAAAATTAATTTTCAATTAATTAATTAATATTAATTCACAACTAATAATTAATTTAATATAATTAAATTACCTCCCACCCTATTCCCCTATAAAACCACAACCCGCTATAGAACTAAATAACACAAAATTGAATTAAAATAAAATTAATAACTAGTATAAATTTGACACATATATTAAAAAACATTAACAATACTTATACAAAAAAATACATCACATACATTTAAAATATATACTAAAATACATAACACTAATTAAATAATCGATATTTTCAACAACTATATTTTTGCAAACAATATTAATGACTTCTGTATTTTAAAAATCGTTATTAGTTACCTTAAAATCGACATTCTTGTCCACGATATTCTTGCTGTCGATATTTTTGTGTATCACGATATTTACAACTCGATAATTGTGTCAGTTGATATCACAAACTCAATATTTTGTCTAAATACCATGCTTGTGCCCTTTGCTGAAAACATGGTAACATTTGCTTTTTAAATGTAATATATTTAAATCTATTAGCTTATTTAATTTACTTATAATTCCCTAGTCAAGCACACTACATGTGCCCAGGGCATGTAAGTGAAATGCTACTAGTGGGCCTACAGCACTGATTGTGCCACCCACTTAGTAGACCTTTAAACATGTCTCGGGCCAGCCACTGCAGAGCCTGATTGTGCAGTTATAAACTGAAATTTTGACCAGGCAAACTAAACCTTTTGCCAGGCATAAACCTCTCCTTTTTAATAGATACAAGTCACCCCTAAGGTAGGCCCTGGACAGCCCCAAGGGCAGGGTGCAGTGTATTTAAAAAGTGTGACATGTACTTTTAGGTTTTACATGTCTCTCCCATAGGATAACACTGGTGTTGCCTTATCGCATTTTATGTGTAATTTCCAAATCTGAAGAGATAACTGACCATGTTTAGTGTCTCTGGAATCCTAATCTAAAATACTAACTTTTGGTTAAGTCGGATTTCAAATTACTATTCTGAGAATGACACTTTTAGAAAGTTGGCATTTTCTAGCCCCTAGTCTCTGGTCACATGTCTGGATGTAGTTGTTTTCTGGGCTTTGTGAATTCCTCCTAGACAGCCACCCACAATCAGAGATTTGGTGTTACTGGAGGGGCCATGACTTGCAGGATAGGAGGGAGGAGATGTGCTCAGTCTTACTTACATCTGAATCGGCTGTGTTCTGGCTCCACACAAAGGGCTGCAAACCCCTGTGATTAGTCTGGATCCAGGGCCAGGAAGGCAGGGCATCTATGCACTTCAAAGAAATTCCTCTAGATGTTTCTCCCCACTTCACAGGCACCACTGTGTATAAAAGTAGTAACTCAGACACCACCACTTCAGTACACTACTGGGCCTGTGGAAAATCTGCCAGCAAGAAGGACTGCTGTGCTGCTACAAGGACTGCCACTCTGCTAGACAGCTGCTCTGAAGGAACTGCTGCCCTGCTGTTGTGACTTGCTGCCCTCTTGCCTGGGTGAGAAGGACTGGACCTGCATCAATTGAACCTAGAACCCAGAGTGGCTCCAAGAGCTAGTTGGCTGGCCTCCTGATCTGAAACCTCAGGGACATAACAGGCCTCCAATAACCTTGCATCTGCACCCGGACTCGGTCATCTGTGAGTCTACGCTGCCAAGTGATGCCACCCAGTCTTGGTCCCTTGGAAGTGGCCTTAAGGTGCCTTTCCAGCCTCTGTGGTACCAGCAGAACTGATGCACCTCCCCTGCAGCACAAGCAACCCTGAGCAGAACCGACGCATCTCTGCTGCTGCATGGATTGGACCTGTCACAACAGACTGGCAGCACCACTGCAGCATGCATCGCTTTCGGAACCACCACTGCGTGAGTCTTCTTCTGCACTTGCCCTTGGAAATCTCGTCAACAGAAACCTCCCTGAAAGAAAAGATCCCAAAATTGGAGAAGGAGGCCCCCAAGGACTGGCACGACAAGAAAAATCTCGG
>CAWUFW010026975.1:0-29675 GCA_963921515.1 Calotriton arnoldi | reverse complement strand
AGTGCTGTACATATATATTGCAATCAGAAGTTCCTAGGTGAATTGAAAGTCCTGGTAGACAAAATCCCCAGTATCGGGCCACAGTTGTCTGAGACATTGGTCCAACTTGTACTCCCCATGTCATGTGTGGGAGTTGTGTTGCTGTCAACAGGGTGAACAGTTTGTGCACAAAGGTGAACATCCAGAACAGGTTCAGGCTTCCTGGGGGTTGCACTTGACCATCGGCCTCTCACTTGCCCCTCCTCGGACGACCCCTCTTCTTTGGGGGGGGCCCCTCAAGTACAGGCTGTTGCAGTGCAGGGGACTCTCCGCCAGAGTCATCCTCCCTCCCTGTGGCAGTTGCAGTTTGTTCAGCACCAGATGTTGTTGGCACACAGGGAGGTGTGGACTGGTTGCTGTTCATCTGGCGGAGGCACTGTAATATGTCCCTGTGCACCACCGTCATCTCTTGCAGTGCGTCCCACTTGGACTCCACGCGGGACATGTGTGAGTCCAAGCGGGCATGATGGGCAGCCTGCTGCTGTTTCATGTCTCTGAGGAGCCCCACTACCTGGCTGAGATCTCCGGTGCTGGACTGGTACGCATCGGCTATGCGTACCAGTTGTGGGTCATCATGCACACCAGCAACCTCTGCAAGCAGCGACCTCTGTCTCCCACCCCTCCCACCACCCCTGCCGACATGTGCAGTGCGTGCAGTGGCACGCACAGATGACCCTGGTCCCCCTTGGGGGTTGGTGGTGGTGGTGGTGTCCATGGCCCCACGTTGGTCCAGGGTCCCTGTGCTGGTGGTGCTCCTTGTTCTGTCCATGTCGGCAGGGATGGTATTTGTGGTGACAGTCGTTGGAGGGGTGGGTGCAGGGGTGCAGCTGGTGGTCCTGCTGGTGCTGCAGCTGGTGGTCCTGCTGGTGCTGCATGTTGACTTGCACCGGATGTGCCAGGTTGGTCTTCTTCGTCCGAGGAGGGCAGAGGCTGTACGACACCAGTGAGCTCCGTATCCTCTTGAGCCTGGGACTGGGACTCCTCAGCGTCTGCTGCTGTGTCCCCATCATCACCAGTTTTTGGGAGACACACACAATGTATGTTATGTTTCTGCAGGCATCAATGGTTGACACACCTGACAGTTGTGACTGTGCCTCTGGGTGCGGGCCTGTACATTGCATTGTCCTAAGTTGTCACAGTCAGGGGTTGATATTGGTGTAGCACATAGTCCTGCATTATTTGGGCATTTCTATGTATTTGTTGGGGTGTGAACATGGTCTGCATTGGTTGTATTTGGTTGACAGCCGGCCCTCCTTCCCACCCAGCCAGTCAGTTATCCCACCATGGACTGTGCTTGCATTGCCGGGAGTGAAAGTTGTCTTTCAGGATGTCAGTCAGTGGTGTCCTGCTGTTGGTTGTTGCACAGTTGCCAGCAGGGCCTTGTGCTCCCCACAGCAGTAGCCAGTGTCAGCCATCTTGTCAGTTGTTTTCCACTCCCTATGATGAGATCATGATTAAGGTTGGTGTTGATGGGACAGTTGTGAGGCTGAGCAATATCTGTGCCTACTACTCCCATCATGCTATTGCCTCCACCCCCCTTCCCAGCATGCCCATGCTTCCTTCCTTTTGACTCTGCTTCCCTGTGGGGTGGGCTGCCTGTGTTGACAGGATGGCTGGGAGTGTTGTCCTGGCAGTTGTTTGGCTAAAAGTCCAAAGAGTGTCCCTGTGCTTCACACAACATAACCCAGGGTGGAGGTTCTTTGTGGGATCTTGAGTTAGGATGTGAGGCATTGCATTCTCCCAGGTGGGTTATGTGGAGTATGTGTTGAGGGGGTGTGTGAGGAGAGGTGCTTGTGACTATGGTCAGTGCTGCGAGTCCTCCTTCCCACCCAGCCAGATATCCCACCATGGAACGTGCTTGCATTGCAGAGAGTGCAAGTTGGCTTTCAGGATGTCAGGCAGTGGTGTTGTGCTGTTTGTTGGTGCACAGTTCCCAGCAGGGCCTTGTGCTCCCCACAGCAGTAGCCAGTGTCAGCCATCTTGTCAGTCCTTATCCACTCCCTGTGATGTGAGCATGGTTCAGGGTGGTGTTGATTAACCCTGGGCATAATACTTTGCTACGCTCACGGAGCATGCAAAGTTTGTGTTACTACACACTACGCAAATTGCACGTAGCAGAGTAAAAAACTCTGCTAATCGACGTAGCGTAGCAGCAGTATATTAAACACATACAAATGCTTTGTTAAAGCAATTTTCTATGCTAAAAAGCATATAACAAATTCACAAAGATGAACTTTGACAATGAAAATATCAAGCAATGAGAGAGGTGATGATTTTGGGTTCCCCCCTAACCTAGGGGGAGGACCAAGCAGATGCCTTGAACACAAAAAGCATATCATGTGAACGATTCAGTGGTGGTCCCTTCCTCTTAGGACCACCCCAAGCACAGTTATGGGCAAAAATACAATCCCAACCAAAGGCCCTGCAAAGCATTATGGGACGAGATTAGCAGTGGGCAGTGAATATTATAGTGTCCAATATCAAAATAATTCTACAAAGAGCTACAGTTCAACTAGTCATTACTAGATGTCCCTCACGAGTCAAATGCAAAAGCATTGAAATTATTAATACATCAAGCTGCAGTTCCACTAGTCGTTACTAGATGTCCCTCACGAGTCAAATGCAAAAGCATTGAAACCCTTTCATGAAGCTTTTGCATTTGACTCGTGAGGGACATCTAGTAACGACTAGTGGAACTGCAGCTCTTTGATAGAATTATTTTGATATTGGATACTATAATATTCACTGCCCACTGCTAATCTCGTCCCATAATGCTTTGCAGGGCCTTTGGTTGGGATTGTATTTTTGCCAATAACTGTGCTTGGGGTGGTCCTAAGAGGATGGGACCACCACTGAATCGTTCAAAGATGTGCTTTTTGTTTTCAAGGCATCTGCTTGGTTCTCTCCCTAGGTTCGGGAGGATACCAAAATCATCACCTCTCTCACTGCTTGTTATTTTATTGATTTCACTTTTGTGAAATGCTATATGCATTTTAGCATATAAAGACAGAGATACTTATTTTATCTTAACTTGCACTGTGCAAGATGCCTTTGGCAATTATTGTACAGTGCAGTCAAGCACACAGCTACGCACTACGCAATTTGTATAGCTAGGTGTAGTTCAAAATGTACTTCACGCAACTACGTGAAGTGCTACTATGCAAACTACGCCCAGGCTTAGTGTTGATGGGACAGTTGTGAGGCTGAGCAATATCTGTGCCTACAACTCCCATCATGTTATTGCCTCCACCCCCCCTTCCCAGCATGCCCATGCTTCCTTCCTTTTGACTCTGCTTCCCTGTGGGGTGGGCTGCCTGTGCTGACACGATGGCTGGGAGTGTTGTCCTGGCAGTTGTTTGGCTAAAAGTCCCAGGAGTGTCCCTGTGCTTCACACAACATAACCCAGGGTGGTGGTTCTTTGTGGGATCTTGAGTTAGGATGTGAGGCATTGCATTCTCCCAGGTGGGTTCTGTGGGGTTTGTGTTGAGAGGGTGTGTGAGGGGAGGTGCTTGTGACTATGGTCAGTGCTGCGAGTCCTCCTTCCCACCCAGCCAGATATCCCACCATGGAACGTGCTTCCATTGCAGGGAGTGGAAGTTGTCTCTCAGGATGTCAGTCAGTGGTGTCCTGCTGTTGGTTGTTGCACAGTTGACAGCAGGGCCTTGTGCTCCCCACAGCAGTAGCCAGTGTCAGCCATCTTGTGAGTCCTTTTCCACTCCCTGTGATGTGCGCATGGTTCATGGTGGTGTTGATGGGACAGTTGTGGGGGTGAGCAATATCTGTGACTACGACTCCCATGATGCTATTGGCTACACTGACTTGCCCAGCATACACAGAATTCCTTCCTTTCAGTGGTCTTCACTGTGTGTTGGTGTTGTAGTGGTGGCTACATGTCTGGATGTGTTTGTTAGTTCTATTTGTTCCACTGCCTAGCTGTAGTTGTAGTTGTGTTTGTACATGTGATGACACGGTTAAATGTAACTTTGAGATGGCATGTGTTGTGTTTATCTGAGTGACATACACATTTTGGGATGATTCTGTTCTGGTTGCTGTGTAATTGCTATGAGTGCATGGTTTGACTCTCCCTTGACAGTGATGTGTGTGTGTATTGTGGCAGAATATTGTGTACATTTGTTGTGTACTCACCAGGCTCTGGGATGTTCTCTAGTCCATAGACGCTCACTGGCGGAAGGATGGCCCGCACCTTCTCCTCCCAGGGCCTGAGGTATACTGGCTTGGCAGGAGGGCCACTGCCGGTGTATTGGCTCAGGAGGTAGTCCTTCTTGAGCAGCTCCCGTACCCTCCTGCGCACGTCATACCACCTGTTCTGGATGTCAGTCTTTGTGCGCAGACATGGTGATTGTGCTTTCACCCTGTTGATGATCCTCTCCCACATCTTGGTTTTCTGGGAGATGGGTGTCTGTTGGACCAGTGTGCCAAACAGCTGTGGCTCTAACCTGAGGATCTCGTCGACCAGGACTTCCAATTCACAATCTAGGAACTTGTGATTCTTCTTGGGGGGCATGGTGATGGGTGGTGATGGTGAGTGATGTGTGTGTTGGTGTGCAGGTGAGGGTGTGTGAGTGTGTGTTTTGCTGGGTGTATGTGAGGTAGCTATTTGTTGGTGTGCTGATGGTGTGTGGCTTGTGTGAGGGATGAGCTGTGGGTGTGTGGTTGCTGTGTGTTGAGTGCTGGCAGTAGAATAGCATTTGCAAAGGATCATGGTTGGGATTTGTGTCCTTTATATGGGTGGAGTTGTGGGTGTGTCTTTGTTCTCTGTCCCCACCCCCCCAGTATTTATTGGCTTTGTAATTGCTTGTTTGGCCTTTTTTTGTGTATTTTTCCTTAGTACTTTCTGTGCATGTTGGAAACGTTCTTGTGACCGAGTCGGACCCTGCATTTGTCTCGTACGGTCTTCTCCGTTTCGTTCACGCTGTGTTTGTGCAGTTTTCTATGCTGCGTACGCGTCGGTCGCGATGTTTTGTGTTACTTCGGCTCGGTTTTGTATGCGTGTCGGTCGTACGGCTTGTCCTCCGTACGACTCGGTCGTGGTTTTCGTGCCTTGCATCGTACTTAGCGGTTTGGAGTTCGCGTGTACATTTCGGTTGGATTTGTTCCGGGTGCGTGTCGGTCGGTTCAATTCGCGTGTTTTTCCGGCCGGATTGCTGTTTTCCGTGCGGCTCGGTCGTTCGGCTTGGGTTCAGTACGTGTCGGTCGGATTTTGCACGCCTTGCATCGTACTTGGCGTGTCGGGCGCCACAGGTACGTGTCGGTCGGAATTAATTCCGGCTCCGAGTCGGTCGGTGCTTTTTCCGGCCCGAATCGGAATCGACCCCAATATGTCTTATTCTTAGCTCATTCGTGAGTCATCTTCTTATTATCGACAGTCAGCTCTCTGCACTTTCTGCTAAATTTTCTCTCTATGTGCACAATGGAACAAGAAAAAAATAAATACAAAAGAAAAAATTAATGTAAAAATGTACTCTAAAACATGAATTAATCTTGTCTATATACATTTAAAAGCCATATTACAAAAACTTGTCTTTCGGAAAAAGCTTGGAAGCACCTATCACTATTTTATATAGTATGTTATAGTAAGATCTAAATTCCCTCGTCAGAACATCCTCAAACAAACATACACTTAGAACTAAATTCCACATTTATTGAATAATTGAGTTCCAAGCCAAATATCTATCCTTGCGAAGTCCTCGCGCAGTCTTCCTATCACAAATATATGGCTAACTCCTCACTAGAGTTAAGGCCTACAGGTGCTAAGGTTTCTAAATCGATGAGGTATTTGGATTCCATAATCGTTAACTGGCGTTCTCTGTCGCCTCCTCTTTCCTGTAGTCTAACTGTATCCAGAACCACATAGGTCAACAATTTTTCATTTTGATCATGCATTTCTTTGAAATGACATGCTACCAGATAGTGTTCGTCATTGCGTCTAATTGCTCGTTGATGTTCTAATATCCTTTTTCTAGCCTTGTGAATTGTGCTCCCTATATAATATTTACCACAGGGACAAATCAGGCAATAAACACAGAAATCAGTGTTACAGTCAAAGTTTCCCTTGATAAAAAACTCCCTCCTGCTGTTTGAGACTTTTATTTTGGTGCAATTAACGCTATTGATACATGCTTTGCACCGCATGCAGCATTCAAAACCTCCTGTTGTTCCAGTCTGCCCCCTTACACTCCATGTAGTTATTAGATTGCAGCTTAACTCATCTTTTAGGGATCTGCTTTTTCTAAACGTAATTTGGGGGGCTTCATGTACATATTTTTCTAATATGCAATCAGTTTTCAAGATATGCCAATTCTGGTTAAGATTTTTTCTGATCCTATATGCTTGGTTCGAGAATGTGGTTATGAACCTCACCTGACTCTCAGTTCCTACTACTGTTGGTTTAGGATGCAGTAAATCAGGTCTATGTAGCTTATCAGCTTTTGTTATAGCTTGTCTGATTACCTTCTTGCTATAACCTCGTTGCTCAAATCTCCTGCTCATCACTTGTTTCTCTTCTATGTATTCCTTCTCTGTGCTGCAATTTCTTTTGACCCTAATTAGCTCCCTGTAGGGGATACTCTGGATTAAGCTGAAAGGGTGTGCACTGTTGGCATTCAGGAGACTGTTCCCAGCCGTTTCCTTCCTATGTAATTTCGTCACCAGTAGATTTCCCTGTGCTGCGATTTCAACATCCAAGAAAATAATTTTCTTCTTACTCATATTTGAAGTGAAGTGGAAATTCATATCATTCTCATTTAAAGATGACACAAATGCCCCTGCTGATTCTTCATCTCCCTTCCAAATTAAAAAAATATCATCAATGAATCTAGTCCACATAACAATATTTTCCCCATAGGTTTCCCAGCTATCGGACACCTGCTCCTCACACCAGCCCATGCAAAGATTTGCATAGCTGGGGGCGAAGCAGGTGCCCATTGCTGTACCCTGTATTTGTTTGTACATTTTTTGGTCAAAGAAGAAAAAATTATTCGTTAAGTAGTACCACACCATTTCAATCAGCATTTCCGTGTGTAATAGCAATGATACTGGCCTTGCACGCAAGAAGTGTCTAATGGCCTGGATCCCCAGGTCATGTCTAATACAAGTGTAGAGACTAGTCACATCTAGTGTAATCAACATATAGTTGTCTTCCCATGTCAGTCCATCAATCAATGTTAAAAAATGTGTTGTATCTTTTAAGTAAGCAGGTAAGGCTAATACAAAGGGTCACAGATAATGATCAATATACTTCGAGGTCATTTGTAACTGAGATCCCATCGAGGAGACTATAGGTCTGCCCGGTGGCTTCTGTGCGTCTTTATGTAATTTTGGAAGCAGATACATAATTGGAATACGTGGGTGTTTGCTATACAAACTACGAAATTTCTCCCACTTTAGCAAGCCTTTGTCCCTCCAATCTACTAACATTGCATTGTACTTTAAATTTGATGCCAATACCTCTGATTTAGTACTCATTTTATAACAGGACTCATCATTAAGCTGTCGTAGGCCTTCATTTAAATATTCTTCCTTCGCCCAAATGACAACGTTCCCCCTTGTCAGATTGTCTAATAACTATCGAGGTGTCCCTTTTTAAAGCCTCCAATGCACTTAGTTGATCCCCAGTGAGATTCCTCCTTGCTTTGCCCTCAGTTTTGTATCTTAATCTTTTTAGGTCTTTAATGATGCTTTTCTCAAAAACTTCTAAGGCATCACAGTGTATATTCGGTGTAAAAGTGGATTTAGATCTAAAATTACTTGGGCACGATAGGTCCACCGTTACCCCCAATGTGTCCAAGTTTAAAAAGGAGTCCTCATGGTGTGCTGCATTCTCATCCAATTGTGCCAAAGTGTGTAGTACTTCTATATCAGATATGCACAATGTACTAATCGCCGTGTCTACTCTCTGATTCCTTTCTTTGGGTATTTGCATGTGAAACCACTTTTTTAATTTACATTTTCTCAAAAAGCAGAAAATGTCAATCCTTGTTTGCACATAGTCTAAGTTCCTTGAGGGACAAAATGATAGGCCCAATGATAGTAATCTAATATCTGTAGGCGGTAACTCACGTTTAGACAGGTTGACCACCGTCATTTCGCTCCTCTCTTTGCCCTTGTTGTCATTGCAATAGGCTTGCTGGATTCTCCTTTTGCTTCTTGTCCTTGCTTTCTGGTTCCTCTTGTTCTTCTTCATGTTCCCCGTCCTCTGCCACACCGACAATCCTGCTCCTCATTTTGTTGATTCTGTTTTACTTTGTTCAACATTTGAAACTGTTTGAAAAAATTATTTCTGCCTAGATTACTTGGTAAGGCATTTTGTGCCAGGGTTTCTGCAGAAATATCTGATACGTTTCTATCCCATACATCGCTTTCTTCTGTGATGTCACCTTTTTCTCTGATGTTTCTACCACTGGTACTGTGTTCTCCACTTTCCAAAAATAAATGGTCATATTTTTTATGAAACGTTAAAGTTCTTCCCGATTGGTAATCTTTAAAGTCTCGTATAAACTTCCTTTGTTTTTTGTTGGTGATCTCATATTCACAAAATTCCAAAAAATAGTTCCAATAGAAAGGATGAGCTATTGGAACTATTTTTTGGAATGCCCACTTGGGCCTGATAGTCGTATCAAAATTGATGAGCGTGATTAAGGAATTCTGATAAACATGAAATTAATGTTCATTATGCTTATGAAAGTTGTAAATATGTAAAGTGACGATGCCCACTGGGGCCTGATTCCTTTTTTGCCGTTTTCATTAGCATGTGCTTTTAAACATAATATTGTACCAGCCAAAACATTGTGTAAAAATATTCTATTCTAAACAAGAAGAATATGGCTTAGTTTCGTACAATGCAATGTTGAAGGGTTTTGTTTGTTACAACAGACAATGAATTAACTAAAGATGCGGAAGATCAATACTTCAAAATGGCGTTCAGAGATACATGGTACACTTTAATTGTATATTTTGCTTGTCCGTTCTCATTTGCAAGTTGCCGCATTTAGTGATATGTACATTCAACACAACTTGGCATTAGCTAAAATAATGCGCCAAGAACAATTATTCTAAAGAAAAATGTGATTGAGTTACTTATAATGTAATGATGAATTAACTCGTCCGCGCAAGATTGACATTTCAAAATGGCGCTTAGAAACGTTATGAACATTACGTGTATACCATGTTTGTCCTTTCTCACTGTTAATGACCATGTGTATGTAAACGGTGGTATGGAAGATCAAGCCATACTGTGAACAAACCGAAAGGTGAAACGCGTTGGTAGAGAGCATTTTTTGCCAATAAATTAATTCAGCATCCCGGAGTGTCCTGGAGTTTTCTTCGAGATAAGGAATTTTGCTTCATATTCTATAGGGTTACCGGAACCCATCCAGGACCTCCACGTTGGTAAGCCCCAGACATTTGGAGTCTTGTTTTTGGAATATATATATATATATATATATATATATATTCCTGTTCCACCGTTCACCACTACTTCCTTTTCCTCAGGAACAAACGGAGACGAACCCAGGCTTCGTGCATAAATTAAACTTTAATCGTCCTTCACCACAACCGCCATGACGCGTTTCGGCCTCACTCGGCCTTGATCACATGACGCGCTTAGGAGTTACACAAACTCTTTTAAAGTGCCAGGTGCCTCACTCGTGCAAATCAAATTTAGACAGACATAGAGAAAATACTTCACGGCTATCTTGCATGAAAACTGTGCAAATTCAGCAAAAAATAATATTATTACATTTAATTGTTTATACAGGATTAGATGTTAATATGATATTTATGTATATACTAAAACCAATCTGTATATATATATTAAATACATAAAGAGGTAGAGTATAAATAATTCAACAAAATTAAAAGGCATATTAAACTTTTTAAATTTCTATATCAAAATTGAATGATACTAAAAAAAGCCCATAAATATATTTGTAAAATACATAGCTCTTATAAAAATATTTTTGTTGATTAAAAATGTTACCCTTTTGCTGATCATGAGGATTGTCGTCCTAGCACAATTCTTTTTCATTTAGCCAGTATGACTCATCTCATAGTTTGTCTAAAAAGTGCTAAAAAAGTGCTTATATAAAATTATTGTGTATTGCCAGGAACAACCCCTATCCCATGGCTATTTATTAACTAACTAAATATTAAAAAAACCTTTTTAGGGAACTATAAAGAATTTGAATCAAAATCCAGTTTCCCTTTTTGGATATGTAGCATAAATGCTAATAGGCAACTGAAAGATGTTTACATAATGATTCTGATCAGGCTAGTTTAAAAAAGAATTTATATATATACAAATTTCGTGTAATAGATGCAGACATATGGACATAGGACACATGAGGGAATGCTGATATATGAGGGATGGTATTATTATAGACATCTAATTTAATATAACCATGTGTGAAAATCCTCACTAGAGTTGTGTCCATTAGGGGTCTTGGTATCAAGTTCTATGATATACTGGGTTTCCAAGCGTCTTAATTTTGCTTCCCTATTTCCCCCTCTCCTCAAAGCTGGGATCGAGTCAATCAGAAAATATGATAAGTGCTCCAAATTGCTGGCATGCTTCTCCTTGAAATGTCGTGCAATTGGGTATGTGTGGTCATTGTTAGTGATTGCTCTCATGTGCTGCAGTATACGTTTGTGGGCCTGTAATTTGGTGCTGCCCACATACTGCAGCCCACAAGAGCAGACCAACACATACACCACATATTCCGAACGGCATGTGAGAAACTTTGTAATTTTCTTTGGGACATCTGAAAATGGTGTAGCATACATTGTTTTATTGGTCCCATATTTACATGCTCCTGCACGTTTGGCATTTAACAAATCCCTTGCGTTTGCTAAGCCAGTTTATAGTATTGATGACTTCTGGACTACTTTTTACAAGGTAATCCCTCATGGATTTGGACTTACGAAATGTAATGTTGGGATTCTTAGGCAACAGTTTGCCAATGACTGGATCATTTCTAGCCACTGGCCAAATGTTGTTGATTATTCTACGTAGGGTATTCTGTTCCCTACTGTAGGTTAAAATCAATCTTGTTTCAGGATTACTTTTTTGAGAAGATGGAGGATCTCGTAGGGCCTTTTTCATCAGGAGTTCCTTTCTATTGATTTTGTTGGCTTTGTCAATAGCTATATCTAAGGTGCTCTCCCTATAGCCTCGTTCTAAGAATCTTGATTTACTCATTTTTTGGGCTTCTATAAGATCTCCTTCTCTACTACATGCGCGACCCATCCTCAACATTTCTCCATAGGGTATGCTATGGATGAGATGACGTGGATGTTGGCTGGACGCATGTAGCGTACTGTTTCCTGCAGTTTTCTTTCGATAAAGTTTTGTTTCAATTTTGTTGTTCTCAATAAATACTTCCACATCAAGGAAACATACACTAGTACTGCTGATTTTGGAAGTAAAATGTAGATTGATGTTGTTTTGATTAATGCTATTTACAAAGTTCTGTGCTGAATCTTCAGTGCCTTGCCATATTACGAATAAATCGTCTATATAGCGCAGCCAAATCCTAACATGATTGTCTACATCTGTTTTGTGATCTCTGTTTAGTATCATTTCCTCCCACCAGCCCATATGTAAACAGGAGTAGCTAGGGGAGAAACATGCTCCCATAGCTACTCCCCTTATTTGTTGATATACCTGGTTGGCAAACAGAAAATAGTTGTTATTTAGACAATAAAGAATCATCATGCTAAGCATTTTGCTGTGATGTGCCAAATGTAGAGGTCTAGAATTTAAATAAAATTCAATTGCTCGCATCCCATCCTGATGATGGATGCTTGTGTATAGCGATGTTACATCCAGACACATAAGTAAATAGCTCGAATCCCATTTAAAATCATTCAACTGTCTCAGAAAATCACCAGAGTCCTGCACAAAGGAAGGTAACTGTTTTACATAATCTTGTAAAAAAAGTCTATATATTTTGATGTATTCTCCATCAACCCGCCTATAGCTGAAATTATAGGTCTTCCTGGGGGGGGATGTAGCATTCTTATGCAGTTTGGGAATAAAGTAAATTACCGGCATAACCGGAAATTCATTCTTTAGAAATTTCAGTTCATCCATATTTATTAGTCCCGCACTGCGCCATGCATTCAATTTTGAATAGTATTCATACCAGGAATTTCGTACTATTTGCATGTTGCATTTTCTATAGCAATTGTTGTCTTCCAGTTGTAGGAGTGCTTCTCGCATATAGTCTTTGCGAGACCAGATTACAATATTCCCTCCTTTGTCAGAGTTTCTTATGATGATCTCTTCATTGTTTTGCAATTTAGTCATTAGTTTATTGTATGCAATCTGATGGTGGGTAAATCTTTTATGTTGCCTTGCTGTTTTTGTTTTCAGAATCTTTATTTCATTAGTGACTAAGGGGCACATTACGATGGCGGGCGGAAGCACCACCGCCGTGCTGGCGGATGCAAAAAGCACCAGTTACCGCCGGCACGCAGCAGTCCACACGCCCGTCCAATTACAATGCGAAAAGTAGGCCAAACACCGCCGGCAAGCCAGCAACACCGTCCGCCATCAAAGTGCGCCCGTACACGTAGCGGCGCAGCCTAACTGACACACACCGTCCGACGAAACACGTCCCGCCCGGCGCATAAATTACGATGCCGCAAACAAACGGCTCCCACGGCCAAGAGATACCGTACGACAAACCGAAGCGGTAACACGGATGCCGAGCACGGACAACGAAGAAGCGGCTCCCCGAGCATGAATCCAGCACTGCAGGCCCTCCCCATGCTTCTGCTGATGCACCACCAAGGACGCAACGTACCGCGGAGACGCAGGTAGGCACACACACAACAAGTGCACGCAAACAGCGCACACAGTGCAAGGGCGGAAAAAGTGGACAACCCCCCACCAGCGCGTGTACACTACACATCCACCATTGCATCCACATATGACACACAGGCCAAATCGTAACATCGCGGAACACATGTGTACACACCACCTGGGACTAGGAACCAACCACCCCGTCACGGCCCCAAAGCGCCGATGACGCCGCCACACATGCGCACAACGCAGAGGCCAACCGCAGCACCATGCATGCGTCGCACACAGACACAGGGACACAACCAAGCAGCACACACATCAGCCCCACCCCGAACGCACATGACACGTGACAGGCCTGCCACAGACATGTCCCCAACGCCCAATTCACGGACAACACCCAACGCCACACAACCGACGCACACATGTCAGTGAAGTCACGCAACAGCAGGACACACCCCAGTGTAACAAACATGGCGTAGCACACAGCGGCGGCAACACCAACTAGGAGAAGCAGGGCCCCTTCGGGAAGAGGAACGCCAGTACCACACTGAAACACCCATACCACCCTGCACATATGAACAAGACATATAAAACGGAACACCAAAGAGCCCGGGGACCGACAACAGGTGGCCCAAGAATAACATTCACACACAAGGCCCAACGCAGAGCGGAAAGGCAGCCTGCCGCCCACACAAGGGAGAGCAGACAGCACTGACTGACCTTCCATTCCAACTCCGAAACCACAGCCCTACGACAGAAGCCGGTGAATACAGCCATTGTCCAAGAATAGACCAACACAGGCATGCCGAGGAGACCGACCACAGGGCAGATAGCGCATATCACAGAAGCACACAACGGACGGGGAAGAAAGAAGAAAACACTCCCCCATGTCGGCCACATGCAAGTTAATTGGAAGGAGTCACACATCACTGACCTTGAACTGTCTGAGAAGCATGTGGGAAGAGGGCCCGTGTCCTCCAAACAAGCAAACAGAACACAAGTCCTGTCTCCCTACGACTACACAGAGCTCACAGCAACCTCGGAGCGTGCACATTGCAGACTGCACACACAGCCGGAGCACGCCACCTCAACGAACCGCTGCGAAATGGCAACCGCAACACACCTACCCAACTACGCCGAACAGCTCAAGCTGTACAAAACCAACCTGTTCCATACATTGGGATGCGATCTCCTGTCCCTGCTGAACGTAAGTTACCGACTGACTTACCGCATCACATTGTTCAGCTGCGTCATGCCCGTCTTCTACTGTCGGAGGTGTCCCTACCAGCATCCCGTCGAGATATGCCTCTCCAACCCGGCATGTCTGAAGGCGGACCTGCTACCACTACTCCTCCCTCTGGACGCACACGACAGGGCCTGCTCTGCCTATGGGGGCATGGCGTATGTGGCCAACATCGCACCCGCACTGAAATGGGACCACTGTGCCTCCACACGACGGATCATCGAGAACAGCTACATCGAATGTCACCCAGCATGCCCCATCATGGTCCTCCAAGGGACAACTTACGAACAACACCTTGACAGCCACCATCCGCTACATTGGCTGGCAAACATGTACACCACCAATGACATGGAAGCCCTGCTGGACGGCATCGCATACCTGACAACCTGTCAATTCGTCGGACCACAACGCAGGTTCCCCGAGTGACCTATGATGTCCAACCCCGCACCCATGCTTAGCTTCCGCACGGATCTGGCCAGTCACCACCACAACAGCCATACCAAACGACCGGCAACTGTAACCACACCATCAACGACATCGCCATGACATCGGATATGACCGGGACATGCACACTGTTCCCCATCACATCCAGGAACACCGCATGCATCGTGGGAGGCAGTGGCATGGGCTCTGTGTATCGCACCCACATGGACGGAACTGCACGAACAACCAGGACACGACATGGATCCAGCGCCCATGGACACACACACCGCTCAGTGGACATGAATAGGTCGCCTGGAGTCTGTGGGTGCTGCACCCCTCCCACCCCCGCCCCGGGAATCCCATACCAGGACCTTTGCATGGACGACAAGTGCATACAACAACAACACGACCCCAGTGACTGTGACATGTCCAGTAACCACCACAGTGCAACAACAAGTGGCACGCCGCTGCATGCACGCAAGCACATGCCCTGATGTCATCTCACATGCACGCGTGCATGAGGAACAACCGCAGCAAACCTGTCACATGGAACTGAGATGGACTGTGCCCATGATGCCAAGCGGTCTGGTAGGCTACATGTATACCGTCTGTGTCAAAGTCCGCAGCTCCGCAGCTATACGTAAATGTACATTAGCACAGCCTTGGCCAAGCAGATGTCACTCTGAAGCCCACATCCCACATGCAACAGCCAATCACATGTAACCCCACACCCTATCCCATTTGCAATCATGCTCAGTATATCCTCAACATGTATTCCGCTGCCAGTAGTGTCCACTATACTGCATCACAGAGGACAGAAGACTCAATATAATGTTTGAAACCAAAACTGTCTCCGCTGACTCATTTCACAAGTACGAATGAGAGAGGATGAGAGTATGTGAAGTACACGGCAGTCGTGACATGACCATGTAGTCCACTGGTATTGGATGTCAACGCAAATGAGTAGCACTACTGTGGAAGACACACATGTGTCGTGTGAAGTCGTATGGACGCAGTGCTCAGGTGGGTGGGTGCGACGGGTAGATGCGCACATGCCAAGTTGGAGCACGCCGTGTTGGGAGGGGTCATGAACAGTACACCACCGCTTCCCTGGGCATCATGAGAGGACACCTGTCGGGGGGAGTGAACACGTGTGTGCACAGCAGCCGGGCACACGTACAAAGCGGTACCAGGCGCACCTCAGCCCACCCTCTGTGGACAAGCTGGATCCTGTTGTGCGCCCGCCATGCCCCTTGACAAGGCACACACAGCCCCAGTCGACCAGGTGTAACCCCAACATAGTCAATCCGCACAGGCGATACAGGGCACGGGATGGCAGTGGAGCATGGTGTGTGAGAGGTCTCCTCGCGCTCCTCCTGGTCATATCACGCAGGCAATAGAACCTCAACGTCTAGCATGGCACAAGTCAAATGGAAGTGTAGGGGGACGCACCACAGCACGAGCAGCACTGACGTCACGGGAGGTGGCTTGCACCATCCCATCCATTGCCCATCATACCAACCACGCCACATGCCATTGCGACTAAGTGCAAGCGCGTGCGCCACCACCCCGAGCCATCCCCAGAGAGGCCAAAGAGTGAATGTGTGGGCCATCAGCCGCAGACGGACGCGGCCTGGCCGCAAGGGCAGCCACAGCCACTGGGTGTCGCAGGTGGCGGATCCGGAAGGCGAAGACTGTGATGCATAGTCCATGCAGGCCGGGTCTCCATTTGGGGCACCACGCAGGTGGACGGCGTCCCGCCACACATCATACCCTGAGACAGCCCACTCGTGCAACTGGACCCACACATACACTCCTTGCCCTCTCTGGTGCGAGCTTGGGGCTGCCTGTGCAGGCGCTAGCCTCGCAGGTGAGCATGCATATTGGGGGAGCGAGGGGAGGACATGAGGGCTGGGGCGAAGATGACTGTATCACTGTCAGTAAGTACAAGGGATGACCCAGATGTGGAAAGGAAGAGACGTGTCCCGTGTGTACTGCAACTAGTCGCCAATCCAACTACCCCCCATGTCCGGAATGTAAGCCCGCACCTAGGCCCGCCCATCCGCCACATCGAACATACCACCAGCACGACAAACTTCCCATTCGAAACACTGACTGGGGGTGGCGACCAGTGTACAATCATGTGTAGCCTACCCACGCGTACATGTGGGCCCTCCATGATCCATGTCACCTGCGGCAAAGTCATGACATGCGCAATGAGGGAAGTGAGGAGAGCTGTCCGCCCCACGCGCAGAAGGTGCATCAGCTCCACAGACCCAGCAGCGAGTCCAGCAGGGGTCACATGTGCAGGGGCAGCTGTGCCTGGTGTGAAGGCACATGCATATAGACAGCACATCGACCAATGTGTAGTCTGCCCACATCTACAGTCCATCATCATGCGGACATAGGAATTGAACACAGGGCAACACATCTGAGTGGGTGCACCCACCGTGACCAACAATGCGCAATCATCGACGTACCCGCCCTGTGCATGGCCCCCCACCCAACGGAGGTACATCCAGTGCCACCATCCCACACACACAAGCCTTCCACGGAACATGCTGTGTCCAATGCTCAGTACAGAGTCAGCGCCCATCTGGTGGATCCTGAACAGGAGACACATGCACACACATGCCAGCTCCCACTATGTACGTCTGCCACCTGGCACGTGCAATGTAACCTCTCACCTGTGACGTGTGACTGCAAGCACACAGCCGTCTTGGCATGGGGCTGTCAATGTGGACACCTGTCAATGTTTCGGGAGGTGTGATCCGTACAGTGCTGTACATAGGGTGCAGTGCTGACACCTACTACTGTCTCATATCCCCTCGTGCCACAGGTCCCACTTGTTTTGGCCGCTCAGCCTGTGCCCACATCGTCATCGTCGTGTGCCATACTCATCCAGCCGCGGAAGCAGTTCCATGCTCAGCAGACATTCATGTTGCCGTGGTGTTGCCGCTTGACGGATATGCAGTCAGTCCCCATCAGCACGCCCCGCAAGTCATTGGGGCCTAGATCCCCATGTGCATGCACATGGCAGTGGTTCGTATCACTAGCCATTGCCATTGTTGGGAGACCTGTGTAAGTGTATTGTGGCCGTGCCGTCCCAGCTTGACAGCTGGGCTGTGGCTCATGTGCTTGCTCAGTCATGTCAGTGATGTGTATGCGAAATTGCTATGTGTCGTGTTGCTTTGACATGTGTCCTCTGCCATTGTCCCTAGGCGGAGACCGAACATTGACCGCCCATACCAATTGCTGGCGGACATGGACGATACAGAGGTTATTAGGAAGTTTCGGCTGGACAGGCCAACCCTGCATCGACTGTGTGCCATGTTAGAACCCCATCTCCGTCCCCGCAGGGTGTATCCGACTGCTGTCACCCCCACGGCTAAGGTGATGGCCGCCATGCATTTCTTCGCCACTGGGTCATTCCAGCACACAGTGGGCATTGGAGGAGGGATGTCCCAGCCCATGTTCAGCAAGGTGCTGAGGGATGTACTGGCAGTCATGATGCTGTACCGAAACAGGTACATCCGCTTCCCCAGGGCTCATGAATTGGCGGCAGTGAAGGGTGCATTCTATGCCCTTGGCAGAATCCCACACGTCATTGGAGCCATTGACTGCACACATGTCGGCCTTGTTCCACCACAGGCCACTGAGCACCTGTACCGCAACAGGAAGCACACGCACTCCCTGAATGTGCAAGTGGTGTGCCTTGCGGACATGGTGATCACCCACGTGTGTGCAAAGTTCCCAGGCTCGGCCCATGACGCACACATAATGCGCAACAGCATCTTGCCACGACTGATGTCCAATATGCAACAGGATCGTGCCTGTATTGTCGGTGAGTATGTGGAGTGGTGTAGCGTGCTGGTTGTGCGATGCTGTCCCCTGTCCAGTTGGAATAGCAACGGTTCTCTGTGTCCCTCACACCCAGGTGACT
This sequence comes from Calotriton arnoldi, assembly GCA_963921515.1. NCBI lineage: Eukaryota > Metazoa > Chordata > Amphibia > Caudata > Salamandridae > Calotriton > Calotriton arnoldi. The sequence continues at coordinate 11,204 of CAWUFW010026975.1, read as the reverse complement.
CTGCGTACCCGAATGGGGCATGGCTGCTCAGTCCATTGAGGAATCCTCGCACCCCAGCAGACGATCGCTACAATGAGGCACATAGGAGGACCAGACGTGTGGTCGAGCGTACCTTTGGCCTCCTCAAGTCCAGGTTCAGGTGCCTGGACCGCACCGGGGGTGCGCTGGCGTACTCCCCACAGAAGGTGTGCCAGATAGTGGTGGCGTGCTGCATACTGCACAATCTGGCCATTCGGAAGCAGATCCCCCTCATCGTGGATGACGGAGATCAACCAGGGCCCCAGCCCGCAGACCAGGACAGCTCGAGTGAGGAGGACAGCGGAGAGGAGGAAGCTGGTAATGTTCGGCAGCAGCTCATCGCCCGCTACTTCACTTGACGGTGAGTGTCCATGTACGACGGCTGATGTGGCTGTATCTGTGCAGGTGTGTGTGTGCTGTGTCAGGGTGGCCGTTTGTTCACTGCGTGCTGTGTGTCAACGCTCCATGGCCAGGGTAGTATGCCACTGTTGGTGGCTGTGGCATTGTGCCCTATTGCTCTGTGCGATGTGTGTACATTGCTTGTAGTTGTTGACATGTACTGTGTGATGGGTGTGTGACACACTCATTGAATGTGCTCCTGTTCTGTCTCCCACCCCTAGGTCCCTACAGGCCCTCCGGATTCAATTGCCATGCCACGCATCAGGTGCCTTTCCGCCCAAGGTGGCCGTTGTATTCCGTACAAATAAAACACAGGGCACAAACAGCAGTTAGTGAAAAAGGTGCATTTATTACAAACTGTGACATGTGATTGTGTGTAAGGTGATGACAAAAGTGGTGCGTGCAGTGACAATGAGCTGTCGGTCATGGCTGCGTGATGATCAGGGTGTACCCACTGGTTCTATGTCCATAGTCCAACACACACATGCCATCCAGATGGCTGTGTGGAGTGGGATCGTAGTCCAAGTCAATGCAGTGGCTGGTCAAGGAAGGCTGGCGGAAGGCTGGCTGGCTGCCTCACTTGCGTTTGGAGCGTGCGAAGTCCTCCCGGGAGATCTGTTTCCACTTCGGACGGCCCCTTCCACGTTTGCGAGGGGGGTGCCTGCTTGCGACATGCTGGTGGTTGAGGTGTGCTCACTGGCTGTGGACGCAGGGGAACTGGACACTGCTGCTCCACCCTGCGCCCCGGCAGGTGGTGGCGGAGGGGGAGCTGCTGTCCCTGGCTGTGACCTCACCGCCACCACCAGCTGTCCCATTAGGTCCACGATTTGGCCCATACGGGTGTCCATGGACCTCAGCACCCCCAGCACCTCACGCGTGTCTGAAGCAGACCGGAGCCATTGTCCTTGGGCCTCTTCATAGGCCCCAAGGACTCTGGCCATTTGAGGCAGGGCATGGCTCCCAGGGGAGGCTGGCGTTTCACTGACCCTGCTCCTCCTACCAGTCCTGCTGCCACCGGCCTGCCCACTAGCCACATTGCTCACCACGGTCCTCGCTGTGGCTCCCAGGGTGGATCCAGTCGGCCGGGCCACCACCTGCGCTGGGGCTGGTGCCAGCGAAGACGTGGCGGTGGTGGCGGCGGTGGTGGTCGGTGCGGCGATGGTGGCGGTTGCGGCAGTGGTAGTGGCCACAATGACCGTGGGTGTGGCCGCAACGACAGTGGCAGCAGGGGGCTGGGAATGTTCAGCAGCCCTGGATGATGGGTTGGTGGGTAGGAGGGGTCCTGGGGAGCGGCTGGGCCCTGCCACACCAGATGGGCCTGCTTGGTGGTCCGTGTCCGAAGAGGAGGACAGATCCTCCAGATCCGTGTGTCCTCGTTGGGGGCTTGTAGGCTGGCTGTGCTGGCTGCTGGCTCCATCCCCAGCATCCAGCAGTTCGTCACCTGTGGAGAGAATGAGATTTGTTATTGTGTTGCACCTGGCGAAGTATGTATTTGTCGTCTGACATTAACAGTTCGTGCAATCTCGTACATGGGTTTCCCGGAGGCGTGTGTGTGGCTGTAGCATCTGTAGTTGTGTGTGCTTGGCAATGGGACTGTGTGCTGTGCACATGTGGCATGGGACGGATTGGCCATGCCGATGGGTGTGTTGCTGTGCCCCTACTTATTGTGACTCTGGTGTATGCGGGCTCCTGGCCCATCCTGGGTCTGGTTTGTACTTTGCTTTTGGTGTTCAGATGGGACGCTTAGGAACGCATATGGCAACATGGGGGCCATGCCCCAGATTCGCATTTGGGAGGGAATATGCTTTTGGGGTTCAAATGGAACGCTTAGGAACGCATATGGCAACATGGGGGCCATGCCCCAGATTCGCATTTGGGAGGGAATATGCTTTTGGGGTTCAAATGGAACGCTTAGGAACGCATATGGCAACATGGGGTCCATGCCCCAGATTCGCATTTGGGAGGGAATATGCTTTTGGGGTTCAAATGGAACGCTTAGGAACGCATATGGCAACATGGGGGCCATGCCCCAGATTCGCATTTGGGAGGGGATATGCTTTTGGGGTTCAAATGGAACGCTTAGGAACGCATATGGCAACATGGGGGCCATGCCCCAGATTCGCATTTGGGAGGGAATATGCTTTTGGGGTTCAAATGGAACGCTTAGGAACGCATATGGCAACATGGGGGCCATGCCCCAGATTCGCATTTGGGAGGGGATATGCTTTTGGGGTTCAAATGGAACGCTTAGGAACGCATATGGCAACATGGGGGCCATGCCCCAGATTCGCATTTGGGAGGGGATATGCTTTTGGGGTACATGCTGTGAGCCATGGGTGCCGAACGTGACATGTGTTGTGGCAGCATGACAGTGCATGGTTTGAGGTGTGTGCATGCTTGACATGGCCTGCATATTTGCTGTCTGTTGTGATTACTGGACATGGCATTGGACGCATCGTTATGAGTGAGTGATGGTTGTGTGCCAGCCAACGTATTGCAGTTGTCCCATCTCCTTGGTGTGCGTGCTGCCCTGTGCCATGTGCATCACTGCAGTGCTCGGGGGGTGTGGCCCATGTTGTGTGTTGTTGCTCACAGTGTGTCGTGCGCTTCATTGACTTCTGGCACATGGTTGGTCATGGGCATGTATCTTAGCGTGACTGCTGTATGTGTGGCAGCTGTGCGGATGACATGCCTTTCATGAGACTGGGGCTGACGGATGGGATGGATGGTATGTTGTATGTGCATGGTGTGTCAGTGAGTTTGATGGGTTCAGTGGTGTTCGTGTGCATTTATGTTGTTCCGCTCTGTTGCGTCTAGTGTTGTTTGTCTTACATAGGCGTAGTTGTGGGGTGTGTGGTTGACAGGCAGTAGGGGCTACATGGAAAGGACTTCAATGGTGTTTCGGTTGTGTGTGATGAGTTGCACAGTGGCTGCCGTGTGGTACTATATTCAGTGTGGCTTGTGCATGCAGACGTGGCTCCTTGGGTGTTGCTATGTCTGTGATGGGTCATGTGGGGTGTGAGTCTGTTGTTCATGTCCGTGTGCACATTGTTCACTTGTTCGTGACGGTGGGCGGTGCTGCGTGTTTGTCTGCTACGTGACATGTCCCATGTGTTGGTCGTGTTATGGTCCTCATGCCTCCAGTAATCCAGCCCTGTCCAGTTTCCCACCTGCAAGTTGTTCGTGCGTGCACTGTACTGGATGCCACATGGCTCTAAGCGGGGGTGCTCCATGTTGCAGGTCTGTGGGGGTGGGGGGGTGTTGTGGGTCGTGGGGGTGGCTGGACACCCACTGACACCGATTGCTGTGGACCGTGATGTCTGCCTTTCGGCTGTCGTTGTGCACTGCGGTGGCTGACACGTGGCTGTGGGGTGTGGGGGATGCTCCTCCTTGCTGTGCTGTGGGACTGGGGCCTGGTGTGTGTTGTACTTGGGCTGTCCACCCTCCCACCCACTGCACTTTGTGTTCCTGCCACTTACCTGTTACTTGTCGGTTAGTGCAGCTGTGGCGGATACATGGGTGTGGTGGGTGCTCGTTGTGGCGCTTCTGGCATATTTGGGGACCTGTTGGTGGTTACGTGGCTGGCTGAGTGTACACATGTCCCCACGCATCTTACAGTTGTTCGGTTTGGGCTGTGTGTGGTGGTGTCTGTTGCATGTGTGTGTGATGTGTTGTGTATTGTGTGCTGGACATGGGGGTGTTTGTCCCTGGGAGCTGTGGCATGGTAGTTGCGCATGTGAGTACATAGCGGTGTGCTGGTATACATTAGTTTGTACTTACCAGCCTCCACTCCCCCTGCTAATCCGGCGAGGATCTCCGGATGTATTACGACTCGCACCTTCTCCTCCCACGCTTTGAAGGTCTTAAAGAGCGCGGGATTCCCTCCGCCAGTGACGGCAGCCAGCTCTCTGTTTTTGCCCTCCTTCTTCTTGACCAGGCTCTTTACGTCATTCCAACGTTTGTTTATTTCACCTCTGTTCCTGGGCAGGGTCCCGACTGCATTGACCTGGTCTACGATCCGGTTCCACATTCTGTTTCTGGTGGCTAGTGGTGTGTGCTGGACCATGTTCCCATAGATTTGTGGGTACACCTTGATGATCTCGTCGACCATGACCGTCAGCTCAATGGGCGTGTACTTGGGCATTCTTTGTGGTGCCATGGTGTTTGTGGTGCTGGTGCGGTGTGTGTTGTGTAATGTGCAGGGGGTTTGTGGTGCCGGTGTTTGGTGGTGGTGGTGGTGGTGGTTGTGATGTGTGCGTTTCTGTGGTGTGCTGCTGTCCTTGCTGTGTCACTGTGTCCTCTCCTCTCCTCTCTAGTTTGCAATGTAGCAAGGGGTTGTGGTCTGTGGGAGTGCTGCTTTTGTACTCACCTATGTGGGTGTGTCCTCATGGTCTGTTGTTTTCAGGTGTGTTGTGTCTGGGGTTCTGGCCTTTGTATTTTTTGTTTGTCCGGGGGGTGTTTTCGGGATGTGTACTGTGCTTGTGTATTTGTGCGTGCCTTGCTGTGTGGACTTGTTGGCCATGTTGTGTGCTATTGGTTTTGTGTGCGGATGGTTTCTGTGCAGGTACGTTGGCGCCATGGCTTCTGCCGTGTCGATTCTCATCGGCGTTGTTTGCGCTGGCGGGCGGTATATTTGTGGGTTTTCCGCGCTCATGTCGGTGCGATCGTAATTTCACGTGCGGTGTGTCGGCCGTGAGGGCGGGCGGTTTTGTGTTGTCGTGCGTGTTTCCGTCCGTGGCGGGCGGTTTGACTCCGACTCGGACGTTGGCGGGCGGTATTTTGTGTGATTTTTCCGCCGATGGCGGTTTTCGGTTTGTGTAATCGTAATGGCGTGGTCGGTGTTCAGGCGGTGTGTGCGGGCGGATTTTTGCCGCTTCCATGCCTGGCGGATTTTTTTACGCCCGGTATCGTAATGGGCCTTTAAGTCTCCAAATATGTCCAATGAATCTTTGATCATTAATGGCTGAAAAGTAGATCTAGGTTTAAAATTAGTTGTTGCTGAACAATAGATTCCACCATTTGGGCTGATTACATCTTCATCAATGGCTGTACCTTGTTGCATTAACTCCTCTAGATTAGCCAAAAGTTCCGCATCTGCCACCGTTAAGGGATTGCTCTGCTCCTGGCTTTGTAGTTGACGTTGAACTGTAACTAATTCCGTTCTTGGTTTGTTGCAGTTCAACAAATGATATTTTTTAAGTTTTAGTTTTCGTATAAATTGAAATACATCCACTCGTGTCCTTGCGTAGTCAAAACTTTTCTCCGGACAGTAAGATAAACCCAGTTCTAGGAGTTGGATTTCTGCTTTTGTTAAGACCATGGAAGACAAATTTACAACTGTATTCATTTTATTTGCACTTTTTACTTCTGTTGCCACTTTTTCTTGTATGGCGCTTTTTTGGTGTTGTTTGCGCTTCCAGTTGCATCTGCGCCTTTCTCCTCGTTTCTTATTGCGTTTTTGTTGGATTGATTTTGCTGTTTGCGCGGTCTCAATGTCTGTTTTCTGTCCTGTCTTAAGCAGTTCAATTCTTCCCCCAGCGAGAATTTGCGAAACCCCAATCTCCCTGTGCTGGCACTTTGATCTGTTTCCACCTCACTCTCAGGCGCCGAGCTCAGATCCGACATTGAAGTCGAAGACATGGCTGTTTCCTGTCCGCTGGTTTGTGCATGTTGGGGTGTAACTTTAGAGGTTTTCAGCATATCATATTTTTTTGCAAAGGTAAAAACCTGTCCTTGCTCGTAGTCCTGTTTATCTCGCTGGAATCTATACGTTTTACGTTTTTTTATTATTTCTTCTTCTTTTTGCAGCCTGACCAACATATCCTCACGGTATTTAGTGATTGTGGAAGTGACTTCTGTCTTTGCAATGTCCATGTTTAGTTCATCTATTTGGGCTTGTAGCTTTGCCCTATCACTTTCTGCGTATTTGACTAAGATGGTAACCAAGCGCCTCGACGATTCAAGATTGCAATCAGCCCACTCTCTCAGCATGGCGGGATCTGGGTTCTCATAACTTGGGGCGATCATGATGCGCAACCCCCTAGGGATGCGTCCAACTTCTAGATATCGCCCTAATGACTTGTTCTCCCACCATTTTGCTTGTTCCATACGCATGCATTTCTCCAATTTTTTAAACTTTTCCCTGATCGTAATGTTTTCACCTTGTGACGAGCCTCTAGGCACCAGCACCCGTTCATCAGTGCTGGGGGCATCATCAAACATAACTTCCGCCGCTGCCTCGCGGCTCCTAAGCGCATCTGCGGTCATGGTATTCGGACGATATTATACTTGATGTAATTCACTAGCGGGTTCGGATCAAATGTCACCGCTAGTCTTGCGCACACCTCCCCACCGGATATTGTCCCAAACTTCCTACCTTCACTCGTGGTTCCGATAACGGGTCTTCCGACTCTTTTCCTCGTCCACACTCTGTAGGTAGCTTTACTGGGTATCCGGGGGCTCTTGACTTTCTCGCGAGAGAATACAGAGGAAATCCCGATAGTGAAACCGGAAGAAGCTTCTTGTCATTTGAGCCCAAACACAAGGAGGGGGTTTCGCCAGTACCGAGGAAGCCTTCTTGGTAAGAATATTCCTGTTCCACCGTTCACCACTACTTCCTTTTCCTCAGGAACAAACGGAGACGAACCCAGGCTTCGTGCATAAATTAAACTTTAATCGTCCTTCACCACAACCGCCATGACACGTTTCGGCCTCACTCGGCCTTGATCACATGACGCGCTTAGGAGTTACACAAACTCTTTTAAAGTGCCAGGTGCCTCACTCGTGCAAATCAAATTTAGACAGACATAGAGAAAATACTTCACGGCTATCTTGCATGAAAACTGTGCAAATTCAGCAAACAATAATATTATTACATTTAATTGTTTATACAGGATTAGATGTTAATATGATATTTATGTATATACTAAAACCAATCTGTATATATATATTAAATACATAAAGAGGTAGAGTATAAATAATTCAACAAAGTTAAAAGGCATATTAAACTTTTTAAATTTCTATATCAAAATTGAATGATACTAAAAAAGCCCATAAATATATTTGTAAAATACATAGCTCTTATAAAAATATTTTTGTTGATTAAAAATGTTACCCTTTTTGCTGATCATGAGGATTGTCGTCCTAGCACAATTCTTTTTCATTTAGCCAGTATGACTCATCTCATAGTTTGTCTAAAAAGTGCTAAAAAAGTGCTTATATAAAATTATCGTGTATTGCCAGGAACAACCCCTATCCCATGGCTATTTATTAACTAACTAAATATTAAAAAAACCTTTTTAGGGAACTATAAAGAATTTGAATCAAAATCCAGTTTCCCTTTTTGGATATGTAGCATAAATGCTAATAGGCAACTGAAAGATGTTTACATAATGATTCTGATCAGGCTAGTTTAAAAAAGAATTTATATATATACAAATTATCGTGTAATAGATGCAGACATATGGACATAGGACACATGAGGGAATGCTGATATATGAGGGATGGTATTATTATAGACATCTAATTTAATATAACCATGTGTGAAAATCCTCACTAGAGTTGTGTCCATTAGGGGTCTTGGTATCAAGTTCTATGATATACTGGGTTTCCAAGCGTCTTAATTTTGCTTCCCTATTTCCCCCTCTCCTCAAAGCTGGGATCGAGTCAATCAGAAAATATGATAAGTGCTCCAAATTGCTGGCATGCTTCTCCTTGAAATGTCGTGCAATTGGGTATGTGTGGTCATTGTTAGTGATTGCTCTCATGTGCTGCAGTATACGTTTGTGGGCCTGTAATTTGGTGCTGCCCACATACTGCAGCCCACAAGAGCAGACCAACACATACACCACATATTCCGAACGGCATGTGAGAAACTTTGTAATTTTCTTTGGGACATCTGAAAATGGTGTAGCATACATTGTTTTATTGGTCCCATATTTACATGCCCTGCACGTTTGGCATTTAACAAATCCCTTGCGTTTGCTAAGCCAGTTTGTAGTATTGATGACTTCTGGACTACTTTTTACAAGGTAATCCCTCATGGATTTGGACTTACGAAATGTAATGTTGGGATTCTTAGGCAACAGTTTGCCAATGACTGGATCATTTCTAGCCACTGGCCAAATGTTGTTGATTATTCTACGTAGGGTATTCTGTTCCCTACTGTAGGTTAAAATCAATCTTGTTTCAGGATTACTTTTTTGAGAAGATGGAGGATCTCGTAGGGCCTTTTTCATCAGGAGTTCCTTTCTATTGATTTTGTTGGCTTTGTCAATAGCTATATCTAAGGTGCTCTCCTTATAGCCTCGTTCTAAGAATTTTGATTTACTCATTTTTTGGGCTTCTATAAGATCTCCTTCTCTACTACATGCGCGACCCATCCTCAACATTTCTCCATAGGGTATGCTATGGATGAGATGACGTGGATGTTGGCTGGACGCATGTAGCGTACTGTTTCCTGCAGTTTTCTTTCGATAAAGTTTTGTTTCAACGCGTTGGTAGAGAGCATTTTTTGCCAATACATTAATTCAGCATCCCGGAGTGTCCTGGAGTTTTCTTCTTTTGCTTCATATTCTATAGGGTTACCGGAACCCATCCAGGACCGCCACGTTGGTAAGCCCCAGACATTTGGAGTCTTGTTTTTGGAATATATATATATATATATATATATATATATATATATATATATATATATCAGCGTTAACTCCGTCAAACCACCGAATTCCTTTTCAAAAGAACGGAGCACGGACCACAAGATAGTGCTGCAAGATTGTTCTTTATTGCTCGCCGACCTCTACAGCCATGACGCGTTTCAGCCCGTCAAGGGCCTTGATCACATGACACGCTCTGTCAGGTGGGTAGTTTTTTTATACCATTTTTTTCACTCTTTTTTCTATTGCTCAACCCAAGTTTCCTTAAAGTGACAAGTGCGTAGGCTCCGAATCATGGAAATGAATGACAGATTCAATGGTTGTTAGAGGAACTCAGCAAAACAATTCTGTTAAAATACATTCGTCCAGGTAAAATACCATAACTAGTTGCTTTGCTTTAAAAAAACCCTTTGGTTGGTGGTAGAATTGTCACAACCAATCAAATTTCATCTGTACGAAAAAAAAATCTAAAACCTTTAAAAACTGATAGTTAAAACTGAGGTATTCATAAAACCCATCATCAAGATCATTGATGTACTACATTTCAGTATAAATACCTAGGTGTTGAAACCTAAAATTAACAGTTATTTTTAACATATCAGATAGGTGCAAATTTCGCAAAGACAGTACAATTGATATAAATAATTCCATGTCAGCCAATTCCATGTCAGCCTATTCACTTAAAAAGTGCATGTGCTAGTGCAGAATGTTATATTGGTGCTAACATTTTTTTTCTAAAACCATGTGTAAAAAACATGTGTAAAAAACTACTAATTCACCCTATGTGTAAAAAACGTATATAAAACGCGGCAGACAGAATATATTGACTAATGTCTAAAATATAATACAGATCGTGGATGATAGTTTTCAGTAGGCCTACATAAAGTTATGACTTTAAGATGTTGTTCTGTCATCAGAAATTTATAGACAAGTATACAGTTCTTCAGTGGCGTTCAGACCCCTTGGTTGTTTTGTATCGAGGTTGATGATGTAATTAGCCTCTAGTAGTCTGAGTGCTCTTTCTCTGTCACCACCTCTTTTGCTGGGTGGGACAGAATCTATTAAAAAGTAACTCAGGCCTTTGGGATCCGCTTTGTGTGCCTCACTGAAGTGTCTGGCTACTGGATAAGCTTGGTCTTGATTTTTTATCGCTCTTATGTGCTGGAGTACCCTCTTGTGTCCCTGCAGTATCGTACTACCAATGTAACACAACCCACAAGGGCACTCCAGCACATAGACGACATGATCGGATTTGCAATCAAGGGACTTAGTGATGGGGTTTTCTTTTTCGCTGAAAGGGGTTTTGTATGTAATTTGGTTACTGCCATATTGGCACGCCTTACATACTTTGCACTTGAAAAAAACCCTTCTTTGGGTCAGCCACGAAGTTTTACTTGGACCACTAGGGTCATTCTGGACCAGTATATCCTTCATGGACACTGCCCTGCTGTATGTGATTGCTGGTTTTCTTGGGAGCAGATGACCAATTGTGGGGTCACTTAAAACTAGGGGCCAGTTTTTAGTTATAAGCTTTCTGACCTGTTTTTCGTGTTTATTGAATTTTAAGATGAATCTAAAATTGTCCCCTTCTTTTTGTTTACTTATGTCCTTAGTTGGTTTATAGTTTCCTTCGATATCTTTTCTGAGGAGGGTTTCCCTGAATTTGGACCTACTCTTATGGATGGCTGCGTCAATGCAGTGTGTGGTGTACCCCCTTTCCTGAAATCTCAGCTTACTAATTTCTTGCGCTGTAACAAGATCTTCTTCGCAGCTGCAAATCCGTCTTAGGCTAAGCATCTCACCGTACGGAATGCTATGGATGAGATGCTTGGGGTGTGCACTGCCTGCGTGTAGTACTGCATTGCCCGCTGTGGGTTTTCTAGGTAATTTTGTTTCCAATTTGCCATCCTTAACAAAAACCTGCATGTCTAAAAAATTAACGCTTTCATGACTAATGGATGCTGTAAAGTGTAGGTTCAATTGATTGCTATTAAGCCCCTCAATGTATATACAGAAAACATGAAAAATATAACATAAAACAAATACAAAGATTAAAAAACACATTTACCAAAAATAATAATTAAAAAAGCAGAAACATTTGTACACATATGTATACAAATAATATAATATTTAAAA
>CAWUFW010026974.1:0-29684 GCA_963921515.1 Calotriton arnoldi | reverse complement strand
ACAGCATCATGATATCCAATGGGCCAACCTGGGACAAATTGATGCCACCTGTAGGACCGTGTTGACAGATGTTGGCCATGTATGTACCATACATGTCGTTCCGGTACTGCACACTTCATGTAGTTGTGCCTCATGATGATGTATGTTGGGATCTTGAGTGTGTTCAATGCCGCATATGTGGGGTGACTGACGATCTTGCTTACTTCTCCTCTGCACTGCAGGGCTCCTGCTGTCCATCGGCCATTCCCAGACCTGGCAACGATGGTGGAACGGGACAGCATCCGGCGGTACCGCTTCACCAGGCAGCTGATTGAGGATTTGGCAGTGCAGTTGTCCCCACATTTGCAGCCTGGCCGGCCGTATCCTACAGCGCTGACCCCCAAGGTGAAGGTGATGGCAGCCCTACACTTCTTTGCCACCGGTACCTTCCAACATACTGTGGCGTCTGCTGGTGGGATGTCACAGACCATGTTCAGCCGTGTGCTCCGCGATGTTTTGGCGGCAATGTTGCTCTTCCTGAACCGGTACATCTATTTCCCTAGACTGCGACGACTCACTGACGTGAAGAGTGACTTTTATGCCCTGGGGAGGATGCCGCATGTCATTGGCTCCATTGATGGGACACATGTGGCTTTGGTACCACCACAGGCCCAGGAGCAGGCCTACAGGAACCGCAAGCACTACCACTCGGTCAATGCACTGGTGGTGTGTCTTGCAGACATGACCATCACACACGTGTGTGCCCGTTTCCCTGGTTCAGCACACGATGCCTTTGTGATGAGGAGTAGTCGCATCCCCAGGTTGATGACACAGATGCAGAACCAGCGTGCCTGGCTTGTCGGTGTGTACTGACTTTGTGCCATTGTGTGTGATCTGATCTGTAGTATTCCGCCCACTTTTCCAAGTCAGCTGATGTGCACTTGTCTGTCCGTAGGTGACTCGGGATACCCCAACATGCCGTGGTTGCTGACACCCCTCAGGAACCCTGTGACACCTGCCCAGATGCGCTACAATGAGGCACATGGTCGGACCAGGAGAGTGATTGAGCGGACCTTTGGTCTCCTGAAGAGCCGCTTCCGCTGCCTGGACAAGACCGGAGGGTCCCTCCCATATGCCCCTGCGAAAGTGTGCAAGATTATCATCGTCTGCTGCATGCTACACAACCTGGCAGTGCGGAAGGAGTTGCCTCTCATCCAGGATGACGATGACCAACATCCGCCACCTGTGGAGGATCCTGGCCTGGACCACGATGCCAGTGACGATGATGATGATGATGATGGTGATGGTGATGTCCGCACACAGCTCATCACCAACTTCTTTAGCTGAATGTGAGTATCCTGAGGTGTCATGTGAATGATGTGAGTTGGCATGATGTGTGGGTGGTGCTCTGGTGCTGTTGGAGTGTGTCCATGGGCTACTTGACAGGATGTGTGTTGCGATGTGTGGTGACAGGTGGGCTGTACTCCCCAACAGTGTTGACATGCTAACTTGGTTCTGGGTGGGTATCTTGTAACATGTATTGTGCATGAGTTTTGCTGATCTGTCCTGTACTGCATTGCTTTTGACTGTGTGTCATTTCTGTCCTTCACAGGGTACTTTCAGATTCGTTTGGTCAACTGTGTCCACCGACGACGTGATTGCACATCCAGGCTGGTAGCTGTTGTGTCCCTACAGGTGATGTGCGCCACACCCATGGACTTCCTTCCGTCTACAGTTGTTGACTGTGTGCCCGCTACCAGGTGGGGTTACCTTGCATCTGTAGTGGTTACGGCATGTTGCTACTGTGTAATAAACCTGTGCTTCACTTAGTGATGTGCGTTGTCTGTGGTCACACATTTGACTGCCATTTGCTTACTGCACCTGTGGGCTACTTGACTACAACTGGGAATGGGTGTGGTGTCTGTGCATTGCACCGTCTTCCCTGGCAACATCAGTGTAGGCAATGAGTCAGATGGCCTAGGTGTGTATGTGTTGTGTGTACCCCTGGTGGTGTGTCTCCCTCATATGTGTCACGTTGCCTGTACTCACATGCCTGTGTTGTCCTTGCTGTTGCAGTTCGCATACACAGTGTAATTTTGCAGTTCATCATCCCCATAACAGCACCCACGTTGGAATCACGACAGAGGCATGTATGGTGTATTAGTGTGTTTATTGTGATACATCTGTGTTAATAGTGCATAGGATGGGTTGTGCTGTACATGAATCTTGCAATCCCAAGTTCCTAGGTGAATTGAAAGTCCAGGTAGACAGGATCCCCAGTATCGGGGCCACAGTTGTCTGACACATTGTTCCAACTTGTACTCCCATGCAATGTGTGGGAGTAGTGTTGCCACCAACAGGGTGAACAGTCTGTGCACAAAGGCGAAAATCCAGAACAGGTTCAGGCTTCCTGGGAGTTGCGCTTGGCCATCAGCCTCTCACTTTCCCCTCCTCGGACGACCCCTCTTCTTGGGGGGGGCCCTCAAGTGCAGGCTGCTGCGGTGCAGGGGACTCTCCGCCAGAGTCCTCCTCCCTCCCTGTGGCAGTTGCAGTTTGTTCTGTACCAGATGTTGTTGGCACACAGGGAGGTGTGGACTGGTTGCTGTTCATCTGGCGGAGGCATTGTAAAATGTCCCTGTGCACCGCCGTCATCTCATGTAGTACATCCCACTTGGACTCCACGCGGGACATGTGGGAGTCCACACGTGACATGTGTGACTCCACGTGGGACATGTGGGAGTCCAAGCGAGCATGATGGGCAGCCTGCTGCTGTTTGATGTCTCTGAGGAGCCCCACTACCTGGCTGAGCTCTCCGGTGCTGGACTGGTACGCATCAGCTATGCGTACCAGTTGTGGGTCTTCATGCACACCAGCAACGTCTGCAAGCAGCGACCTCTGTCTCCCACCCCTCCCACCACCCCTGCTGACATGTGCAGTGTGTGCAGTTGCACGCACAGATGACCCTGGTCCACCTTGGGGGTTGGTGGTGGTGGTGGTGTCCATGGCCCCAGGTTGGTCCAGGGTCACTGCGCTGGTGTTGCTCCTTATTCCGTCCATGTCGGCAGGGATGGTATTCGTGGTGACAGTCGTTGGAGGGGTGGGTGCAGGGGTGCAGCTGGTGGACCTGCTGGTGCTGCAGCTGGTGGTCCTGCTGGTGCAGCATGTTGACTTGCACCGGATGTGCCAGGTTGTTCATCGTCCGAGGAGGACAGAGGCTGTCACGACGCCAGTGAGCTCGGCATCCTCTTGAGCCTGGGACTGGGACTCCTCAGCGTCTGCTGCTGTGTCCCTATCATCACCTGTTTTTGGGAGACACAAACAATGTATGTCATGTTTCTGCAGGCATCAGTGGTTGACACACCTGACAGTTGTGACTGTGCCTCGGGGTGCGGGCCTGTACATTGTATTGTCCTAAGTCGTCACAGTCAGGGGTTGATATTGGTGTGGCACATTGTCCTGCATTATTTGGGCATTTCTATGTATTCTCTGGGGTGTGAACATGGTCTGCATTGATTGTGTTTGGTTGACAGCCAGACCTCCTTCCCACCCACCCACCCAGCCAGTCAGTTATCCCACCATGGAACGTGCTTGCATTGCAGGGAGTGTAAGTTGTCTCTCAGGATGTCAGTCAGTGGTGTCCTGCTGTTTGTTGGTGCACAGTTGGCAGCAGGGCCTTGTGCTCCCCACAGCAGTAGCCAGTGTCAGCCATCTTGTGAGTCCTTCTCCACTCCCTGTGATGTGAGCATGGTTCAGGGTGGTGTTGATGGGACAGTTGTGAGGGTGAGCTATGTCTGTGACTACGACTCCCATCATGCTATTGCCTCCACCCCCTTCCCAGCATGCCCATGCTTCCTTCCTTTGACTCTGCTTCCCTGTGAGGTGGGCTGGCTGTGCTGACAGGATGGCTGGGAGTGTTGTCCTGGCAGTTGTTTGGCTAAGAGTCCCAAGAGTGTCCCTGTGCTTCACACAACATAACCCAGGGTGGTGGTGCTTTGTGGGATCTTGTGTTAGGATGGAGGGCATTGCATTCTACCAGGTGGGTACTGTGGAGTTTGTGTTGGGGGGGTGAGGGGAGGTGCTGGTGACTATAGTCAGTGCTGCTAGTCCCCCTTCCCACCCAGCCAGCCAGATATCCCACCATGGAACGTGCTTGCATTGCAGGGAGTGTAAGTTGTCTCTCAGGATGTCAGTCAGTGGTGTCCTGCTGTTTGTTGGTGCACAGTTGGCAGCAGGGCCTTGTGCTCCCACAGCAGTAGCCAGTGTCAGCCATCTTGTGAGTCCTTCTCCACTCCCTGTGATGTGAGCATGGTTCAGGAGTGGTGTTGATGGGACAGTTGTGAGGGTGAGCTATGTCTGTGACTACGACTCCCATCATGCCATTGCCTCCCACCCCACTTGCCAGCATTCCCATACTTACTTGCTTTTGTGTGGAGTTCAGTGGGTGTGGGTGTGAGGGCAATGGCAAGATGGCTGACAGTGGTGTCCTGCTGTTGGTTGGTGTGCAGTACCCAGCATGCCCTTGTGCTCCCCACGACACAGCAACAGTGTCAGTCATCTTTGATGGGCCTTTCCACTCTCTGTGGGATGTGCATGCGTGAGTGTGAGCTTGCTGGGCCATGTGGTGGGGGATGTAGGGCTGTGACTACGACTCCCATCATGCTATTGCCTCCACCCCCTTCCCAGCATGCCCATGCTTCCTTCCTTTTGACTCTGCTTCCCTGTGGGGTGGGCTGGCTGTGCTGACAGGATGGCTGGGAGTGTTGTCCTGGCAGTTGTTTGGCTAAGAGTCCCAAGAGTGTCCCTGTGCTTCACACAACATAACCCAGGGTGGTGGTGCTTTGTGGGATCTTGTGTTAGGATGGAGGGCATTGCATTCTACCAGGTGGGTACTGTGGAGTTTGTGTTGGGGGGGGTGAGGGGAGGTGCTGGTGACTATAGTCAGTGCTGCTAGTCCCCCTTCCCACCCAGCCAGCCAGATATCCCACCATGGAACGTGCTTGCATTGCAGGGAGTGTAAGTTGTCTCTCAGGATGTCAGTCAGTGGTGTCCTGCTGTTTGTTGGTGCACAGTTGGCAGCAGGGCCTTGTGCTCCCCACAGCAGTAGCCAGTGTCAGCCATCTTGTGAGTCCTTCTCCACTCCCTGTGATGTGAGCATGGTTCAGGGTGGTGTTGATGGGACAGTTGTGAGGGTGAGCTATGTCTGTGACTACGACTCCCATCATGCTATTGCCTCCACCCCCTTCCCAGCATGCCCATGCTTCCTTCCTTTTGACTCTGCTTCCCTGTGGGGTGGGCTGGCTGTGCTGACAGGATGGCTGGGAGTGTTGTCCTGGCAGTTGTTTGGCTAAGAGTCCCAAGAGTGTCCCTGTGCTTCACACAACATAACCCAGGGTGGTGGTGCTTTGTGGGATCTTGTGTTAGGATGGAGGGCATTGCATTCTACCAGGTGGGTACTGTGGAGTTTGTGTTGGGGGGGGGTGAGGGGAGGTGCTGGTGACTATAGTCAGTGCTGCAAGTCCCCCTTCCCACCCAGCCAGCCAGATATCCCACCATGGAACGTGCTTGCATTGCAGGGAGTGTAAGTTGTCTCTCAGGATGTCAGTCAGTGGTGTCCTGCTGTTTGTTGGTGCACAGTTGGCAGCAGGGCCTTGTGCTCCCCACAGCAGTAGCCAGTGTCAGCCATCTTGTGAGTCCTTCTCCACTCCCTGTGATGTGAGCATGGTTCAGGGTGGTGTTGATGGGACAGTTGTGAGGGTGAGCTATGTCTGTGGCTACGACTCCCATCATGCTATTGCCTCCACCCCCTTCCCAGCATGCCCATGCTTCCTTCCTTTTGACTCTGCTTCCCTGTGGGGTGGGCTGGCTGTGCTGACAGGATGGCTGGGAGTGTTGTCCTGGCAGTTGTTTGGCTAAGAGTCCCAAGAGTGTCCCTGTGCTTCACACAACATAACCCAGGGTGGTGGTGCTTTGTGGGATCTTGTGTTGGGATGGAGGGCATTGCATTCTACCAGGTGGGTACTGTGGAGTTTGTGTTGGGGGGGGTGAGGGGAGGTGCTGGTGACTATAGTCAGTGCTGCTAGTCCCCTTCCCACCCAGCCAGCCAGATATCCCACCATGGAACGTGCTTGCATTGCAGGGAGTGTAAGTTGTCTCTCAGGATGTCAGTCAGTGGTGTCCTGCTGTTTGTTGGTGCACAGTTGGCAGCAGGGCCTTGTGCTCCCCACAGCAGTAGCCAGTGTCAGCCATCTTGTGAGTCCTTCTCCACTCCCTGTGATGTGAGCATGGTTCAGGGTGGTGTTGATGGGACAGTTGTGGGGGGGCAATATGTGTGACTGCGACTCCCATGATGCTATTGGCTACACTGACTTGGCCAGCATACACAGAATTCCTTCCTTTGAGTGGTCTTCACTGTGTGTTGGTGTTGTTGTGGTGGCTACATGTGTGGATGTGTGTGTTAGTTCTATTTGTGCCACTGCCTAGCTGTAGTTGTGGTTGTGTTTGTACATGTGTTGGCACAGTTGGATGTGACTTTTTTGATGGCATGTGTTGTGTTTATCTGACTGACATACACATTTTGGGATGATTCTGTTCTAGTTGCTGTGTAATTGCTATGAGTGCATGGTTTGACTCTCCCTTGACAGTGATGTGTGTGTTTTGTGGCAGTTTATTGTGTACATTTGTTGTGTACTCACCAGGCTCTGGGATGTCCTCTAGTCCATATACGCTCACTGGCGGAAGGATGGCCCGCACCTTCTCCTCCCAGGGCCTGAGGCATATTGGCTTGGCAGGAGGGCCACTGCCGGTGTGTTGGCTGTTGATGTAGTCTTTCTTGAGCATGTCCCGTACCCTCCTGCGCACGTCATACCACCTGTTCTGGATGTCCGTCTTTGTGCGCCGACATGGTGATTGGGCGTTCACCCTGTTGATGATCCTCTCCCACATCTTGGTTTTCTGCAACATGGGGGTCTGTTGGACCAGAGTGCCAAACAGCTGTGGCTCCACCCTGAGGATCTCGTCTACCATGACTTCCAATTCACTATCTAGGAACTTGGGATTCTTCTTGGGGGGCATGGTGATGGGTGGTGATGGTGGGTGATGTGTGTGTTGGTGTGCAGGTGAGGGTGTGTGGGTGTGTGTTGTGCTGGGTGTATGTGAGGTAGGTATTTGTTGGTGTGTTGATGGTGTGTGTCTTGTGTGAGGGATGAGCTGTGGGTGTGTGGTTGCTTTCTCTTGGGTGCTGGCAGTGAAATGGCATTTGCAAAGGCTCATGGTAGTGATTTGTGTCCTTTATATAGGTGGAGTTGTGGGTGTGTCTTTGTTCTCTGTCCCCACCCCCCCAGTATTTATTGGCTTGGTAATTGCTTGTTTGGCCTTTTTTGGTTGATTTTTCCTTTGTGCTGTTTGTGTATGTTGGAAACGTTCTTGTGACCGAGTCGGACCCTGCATTGGTCTCGTACGGTGTTTTCCGTTTTGTTCACGCTGTGTTTGTGCAGTTTTCTATGCTGCGTACGCGTCGGTCGCGGTGTATTGTGTTGCTTCGGCTCGGTTTTGTATGCGTGTCGGTCGTGACGGCTTGTCCTCCGTCCGACTCGGTCGTGTTTTTCGCGCCTTGCATCGTACTTTGCGGTTTGGAGTTGGCGGGTACGATTCGGTCGGATTTGTTCCGGGTGCGTGTCGGTCGGTTGGATTCGCGTGTTTTTCCGGCCGGATTGCTATTTTCCGAGCGGCTCGGTCGGTCGGCTTGGTTTCCTAACGTGTCGGTCGGATTTATCGCGGCTTGCATCGTACTTGGCGTGTCGGGCGCCACTGGTACGTGTCGGTCGGTAATTTTCCGGCTCCGTGTCGGTCGGTGCTTTTTCCGGCCCGAATCGGAATCGACCCCTTTGTCTGCAGAGTCTGTGTGCCAAAGCTTTTCTATTTTGATACCTAGATAGAGGAAGTCACGTCTACTTTTGTCCACAGAACAAAACACTACCAGCCGTCGACAATATACTGTAGTGGGGTAGAACCACATGGGAAAGGCAACTCTCTCAAGCGCTTGTGAAAATACAGAAGTGACTCTGGATACTTCTATAGAAGCCAAGTTCGCTTCATTTGCGAGCCGCCAAAAGAGACCTCGAAAAGAAACTGTCTCTCAAGCTGAATAGGGATAGAGAAGAAAGCAGAGCAAACATTGAGTACAGTAAAAGTGGTGGCAGTGAATGCACGAAAAAATAATATCTGGGTTTGATAGAAAATGAAATCCGGGTCACATACAGTATTGATGGTTCACAAGTCTTTTGGGACAGGAGTATGGCAGATGCTCACAGTGGGGATCAGAACCTTTCGTTTAACAGAGCAGCAATAACTGGGCAGATTCCATCTTATGCATCAGGACAGAAGGGTACTGTGGTATGCTAGAAGCTTCTTCATTGGGTTCAATTGAAACTTAATGAGTCAGGGGTTAAAACACTGCCTGCATCGCTATTGTGTTAGGATGAAATAGATCAAGGGACTTGTGCTAATACAGCTGACATTTCTTGACAATGAATATTTGTATCAGCATTTGTAGCAGTGGTTTAAACAGCATTTTCAATCTGAACACCCAAAAAGACACCATCACTCATGCAATACACAGTCCAGTTCAGTTTACCTAAAAGGTCCCTCCCTAGCAGACTTACCAGTACCCTAGGGCTCAAAGGAAAGGCATGTGGTCTGCAATTTGACCCAAGGAACAAGACAGAGTTAGTAGCAAGATGAGATGTGTTTGAAATGAAAATTTATAATAAACGCGCACTACTACCCTGAGCTGTCTAGGCGCACAAGCTTGCAAACTGGGCAGTACCAAGTTATGAGGCTGGCCAAAGTTTGGAGACTCCTAGAGATTGAAAAGCCAGGTTTTTAGTTTTTTTCCTAAAGCAGAGAAGGTCTGTTTCCTTTTTCAGGAATAAAGGGAGGCTGTTCCAGAGAGTGGAGGTGCTGCCAATAAAACTTCTCCCGCCCCATTTTACTCTCGGAACAATGATATTGCATGCTGTTTCTGAGCGAAGGGATCGTGGCGGAAAATACCAATGAAACCAAAGCTTAAAAATTTGTGGGCCTTCCCCATGAAGAGCCCTGAAAGCAATGCACAGGGCCTTAAACTGTATACGCTTCTCAATAGGTAACCAATGGAGAAGCCGAAGGGCAGCTGAGACTGATTCTCTTTTGGGTATGCCTAGCAACAGGCGAGCGGCTGAGTTCTGTAGGACCTGCAGCTTATTTAGACTTTTTTTCTTATATTTACAAAAAGAGCATTTGCATAGTCAATTTTTGAAAGTATCAAAGCAGAAATTACTTTTTTTTGCAGGTCCTTCGGAATGAAAGGAAAGATCTTCTGTAAGAGTTTCATCGTAAAAAAGGAGGCAATTCCATATGTATCAATCGTTTTGGCTGCGAGAGGAAGTCAGAGGTTTTCAGGGCAGATTGACTAGCACCAGTATCAATAAGTATTGCATTTGCAAAGACATTACTTTGCACTCAGTAAATTCTTAATTGAATAATCGCACAGTGAATGATCACAGAAAATCTTTCTTAGCTGTTCTTTCACTTTAGGTAGTAACCCTTGAATTTATGCTGCCGACTGGCTTTTGCTGTTTCAGCAGTGCCTACAATGCCAGAATGAACTTCTATATACCCTTCAAATCACCCAAGAGCTCACTGGGAGACTAACCCTTATATTGTTTGCAATTGTTCATTTTTGTCGAATCATGAATCAGTTTTTGTATTGCAGTTTAGCAGTGCCTAATGCATCATTATCGCTAGAGGTTTGTAGTGACCTATTAGACCTGGACCTCTCCAGGCTTAATAATATGCAGTAATTGGCTAAAATCAGCCCCGTTAGGATTTTAACTTTCAAAAACCATTTTAAAGTTCTTTTTAAAAAATTCAGAAGATTTTCTTAAATTTTGGAGAATTGTCTGGTGATATTCAAAAGGTTGTTTGGAGATCAATGGACATGTATGGTGGCCTTACCCCCATCTCTTAGGTCTGGATATTGACTTGAGGGAAGGAGGCCATCTGAGTTTATACTAGAAAGGACACTGGACCCATCACTGTCATCATCATTAGGGAACACAGTCATCTACTGGGCTGGGCCACCTGTCTGGGTCTGTAGCTCTCCAGTCAGCAGTCGATCATTGCTATGCCATGTAATAACCACACAGCCCACCTGACTGCTCTGAGCGTGCACTTAGGAAAGGTGAAATACGATTTTGACCAGGCTATGGGTGGGAACTAAGTTGTCATGTTGTCAGCTTCTCGCCTGGCCCTAGTGCTAATCGTGCTAATGTCAGTTGCATAATCCCATTCCGCATTGCCACTCACTGCTACAGCTAGTTCTGCACCACCAACAGCCGCTACTACTTGTGTGCCCTTCCCACCGTTTTCCAGAATGGGCGAACTTAGGATATCAAGGAGATCCTACTCCCTGACTTTCTGTGCTTCATCAGTGATTTGGGCTAAAAGGTATGTGGGAGGCAGGGTAGTGGGCAAATAAGCACAGATTCTATTCCTCATGTGACTAATGTTGTCTCTTTTTCTCTTGGGTATATGTAAGAACCCTGAGTTGTGATTCTTATCTGCATTACAAGGCTTCCTTGTGTCATTTCAAGGAAGCCAACCATAGTTCAGTGGAGTTTTAATTTTGGGCTGTTTTAGTTGTCTCTTAAGGTTATTTAGGCATTCAATATCAAAGGCACCTTCTTTGGGAAAGTGCCTTTATATCATCCTCAGTGCACATGATCCAATTTTCTAAAAACATTCTCATGCCTCCCCATACTTGTTGACAGGACAAGATGATATGGGCAGGAGTCCCCTTAAGTAGAACCTCAGTCTTTTTGGTTTCTCCAGATCAATCTAAACCTAATATACATTCACGCTCTCCGAAGAAAAAGTGTAGGTAGTCTGCCGCCTATCGCTGCAACTCATCGCAGGTGAGAGAGAAGAAAAGGTTTCAGGGTTGGAGGGAAGGGACTGATGGCTCTTCCGCTCAGCTCAACCTTTGAGGGAGGTCAGAAAGTGCATTCATATGTGTCCACTTGCCCCAGGCAAGCAGAACACGTCCAGTCCAAACCCACTGAGGTTTGCAGTAGGTCCAGGGTGGCTGAACCAGTGTACCGCTTTCATCGGCACTCATAAATAGGATCTATACTTGGGACCCAAGCAGCCAGGCCATCCTTCACAAGTCTTCTGCTCTACTGCTGTGGACTGTCATCAGCTGCAGCGTTATCTCTTAGTTCCTGGGACTGCCCCCTTTCCTACCAACCATTTTCTTCTATTCGTCTCACACTCATAGTTCAAAATTCAAATTACGTGAGTTTGTCAGGCCTGATTGGGGATCCGAGAACTGGGCCACTCTCGACCTACGTTTCCCCATGTAAAAACCTCGGTCTTGCCTCTGGCACCTGGGTTTAACGAATGGATGTCCGGTCCTGCTCCAGTCACTCTTCCTGGTGAGGTTTCCCAGATAACGTACCAAGTTCTGCTGAAGATAACTGTGTCTCACATTCATGTTGAGTCGGAAAAGCCTTTATTGCAAACATTAGTGTGAGTCACAGAGTGTACCAACAAGAGGATCTTCCTGCACTGCCAATGGACAGAAGCTCCACAAAGCGAGACAAGGTGCAAATATATTCCCTACTACAGACGTTTCTATTATGGATCACATGGTTGAACTCTCACCAAGAATGCAGAGAGGTGCACAGATGAGCTCATGAAAGGCCTAGCAGGTAACATTCATAAGTATCAACCTTGTAAATGGTTTAAGAAATTCACACCTCTGGTGTCAAGGTCCAATGTGTCTCATATCAGAGAAGGGCACAGCCAGTAAGTAACCAGATAGAGCATGCGCAAGAAATCATGGCTGCTACAGGTTACAGTTATACTGCACTACCGTCAAGCAAAATATGTTTAATTCACAAATTTTAGATTGGCTGTTCCTTCCCCTTCTGTTGTGATCCTTCGCAACATTTTCTCGCAGAGTATCCAGCCCATTGATGAGGGACCTCCCCCCCCTCCGGAGGAAGGTGAGGAGACTGAACAGCAATACCACTTACCCAACATCTTGTTCCTACCCCCCAAGAATTCAGTCTGAGACCCACCATTGTTGCACGTGCGATTCAATTTCTCAAGCTCTATTTAGTCACAAGTGAGATTAAGCAGCCATGAAAAAAAAACATTATATACATTTGTTATTAGACAAAAGTTGACATTTGATCACCTAACCAGCAGATTCACCAGTGTCGTGATTGGTCCTTCAAACATCATCTATTGACTGAGGGACCCTAACCCTACCTCCTGGGAGCCCTGCTAAAATTCTCAAAAGATGAACTCATTAACTCCCCAGTACCGAGGGAGCTTGGGCCATCTTGTACACTGGGCTCCTAAAGAACACTGTGCTCAAACCAACCCTAATGAGTAATCCCACCGGCGCCATTAGCAAAGATGGACCTGGGTAAGCGAGCCATAACTTGGTCCCTGGCGCGAGCACCATCTCCTTAACATCCCCAGGAAAGTGTAACGGAGTCCCAGTGAATGATTAGGGACAGTCACTCTAGCACCCACCCCAACTCCCCTGATCACTCCAGCACCACTGCCCTTACTTGAGGTCAAATTTAAGCTAAATCTAGAATTTGTCTGACCTTTTGAATATCTGATGCCAAGATATCTCTCTGCCTTTTGGCCAACCAAGAGTCTACCCCACCACAGGCACAGATGGTCAACATTCACCAACTCAGCCTCCGTTTAGGCTAGAAAAAAATGCTCCACTGAAAAGGCCAGCAGCGAGTCAACAAATATCTCATTACAATGGGGGAAGAGGTGAACAACAGGATAACAGGATATTTACCTGAAAAGGAATTTATATAGAAAATGGGATCGCTAGTCATGAGGAAGGCCAAGCGACCGTTATTGGGCAGCAAAAGTGGCCGAAACATGTCAACATAGAAGCAGTACAGGAGAAACAAGGGGTCCTAATTATCCCCTAGACCATCTCCAGTCTTTAATTTTTAATCCTATTAAGGGAACCAATGAATAAAGATTTTGAAGTGTATCCCTGAGTTCGTTTTACACCTACACAATCACTGTCTGTTTACATGTAGTTTACTGTGTGGATCCCAACACATATATGTTTGTATTGTCTTCCCCCTCGCTTCGCTCCATCCCAGGCGTTGGTCTGCGCAGGGATGTTGTAGCAGCCCTATGATGAAGCATGCCACTATCTAGTGGGTGAGGGCATTTTTTTAAAAACACTACGTTTTCCTAGAGAGGGGTGTTTTCTCAGACACCGACCTCTTCCTCCTTTCCCTCCTTTTCCTCTTTTTGTGGGTATTGTGTGTACAATAAGGAGGATGAAAAAGGAGTAGTACCTCTCTCCCCTTCTTAAATGTGTGATGATGCACATTAAGTAAGCAGAGTTTGCATGAGCAAGAAATCATGAATATACCACGTTACAACGGATGCGTTTAGAACACATGCCATTACAACGACCGCGTTGTTACATTGCAGACCATTACAACACAAGTCATGACAACGACTTGCTGTAGTGGGGGCGGTGGATGTTGGAATAGTATAATCTACTATTCCAACTCCAGTCTGTGCAACAGTAGGGAAGGTGTTGGATTTAAAATCCAACACCTTCTGCCCCCTACAGCAAGTCATTGTAACGGCTTACGTTGTAATGGCATGCGATGTAACAACGCGGTCGTTGTAATGACCGCGTTGTAATGGCATGCGATGTGTAAACATCATTGTAAACGATGTTTACCAGAAATCATGGCTGCTACAGGTTACAGTTACACTGCACTAACTTCAAGCAATGGGTGTTTAATTTCACTCATTTAGGTTGGATGTTATGCCCTCTCTTGTTGTTACCCTTGTTAACATTTTCTCTAAGGGCATCCAGTCCAGGTGTCCAGGAAAAGGGCGTAGAAGTTAAGAACATCTTCCTGTGCCACCATTCTTGTTTGGGCCTGGTTGGGCCCACCACACCAATCTCTTTTGTGTTCTCACTGTTTCTCCTCATTTACACCCATGCTGTTTCTCTCTACTATCAAAGCTGACTGCATTCTTTCCACATTGCTTCTTTATTGCCGTCACCTTTAGATAGATCCATACACGGTGGTGCCTCTGCTCTTGTTGGACTCCAGAACCTCAGTTGCCTAACAGTGCCTCCTGGTGGACATAATACAGGAAACACTCTGGTGGACCTTACTGATCCACACACTAAGAACTCCATTCTCCCCACTCCTAAAATTAGCAGGCTTGCACAAATGCACATATTGTCACACTTTCCACAATATCCTCTGGCTCATATGCAGTGGTGTTCACTGCTTCACGTTGGAAGCACATCTTTGAGCCTCATATACCTCAATCAGCATCTCCCATGTGAGCCAAACTACGCCCAATACCCTATGAACCACAGACTCCCAAAGGTCGCCTATGAACCTATTGCAATTCAGAGCAGCTAGTGACCTCATCAGTGCAGGATGTTTCCAATCGTATCAACGAAGAAACCCACTCTGGAAATGGAGCTGTCATCTTTGAAAACTTTAAAATAGAAAAGTATAACTTGAAGATTAGCATTTGTTTTCTGTTTTCTTGGTGTCAAGGGCAAGTTCATTAGCAATCTCACCCGCTGGATGTTATGTGATTTTGGCTTTGACGTAAATATACTAACATGCTAAATGAAACAAACATTAACTTAAATGACCGATAGCTCCACACTCCTCTCACTTTTCTTCTAAATGCTGTTATAGCCTGCAGTTTTCAGCTAACAAACTAGCTGTTAATCACATATGCAAAACAAAAAAACAGAAAATATCTTAATTGCTTGCTAATTGCTGCATGACGAAGCAAAAGTGAGAAAAAAGTTATAGCTATGGTAGGCTGAGCACAAGAGACCATACAGTGGAGAAAAATCAACAAAAATAGAAGGCATTGCCCCCACCCCCCATGCCCGAGCAACATCAGTGGAAATTAAGGAAGAAGAAGGTCTGCTGAATGCTAAGGGGCTTATTTACAAGCCCTTTGCGCTGCCGGTGCGTCACTTTTAATATGGGAAAAAGTGACGTACCGGCGGTGCAAGGGGCTTGTAAATAAGCCCCTAAATGAGAAGGTTATAGCCTTAGGCTTCAGCATGCCCTGCTCCTTCTGTATTCACAAATGCACCAGTGGCTGCTGCTCTCCTATCTACACGTCCCAGAAAAACTGCTGGGCAAGCAAAGTGACCCCGCTCCGGCAGTCATACATAGAAACACCTTAGGCCCTATTACACAAAGTGCCCCGGGGGCGCAACAGGCGTTTGCGCTAGCTTTTCGTGCCCCCGGGGCACTTTGGATTACAGAAGGGGCCGCAGATGCTTGTGCGTACCCTTCTTTAATACTGAAAGCACTGGTGCACATACAGCGCCAGCTCTTTCTCAAGAGGGCGTTCCCTCTTGAGAAAGCAGCCCTGAGAGCAGCCCTCTGGAGTGGGGGGAAGGGTGGCCTATGGGCCATTAGACATCTCCTTGCAGGTGGCTGCCATCACTCGCTGCACCCACCTGCAAGGGGATCTCTAATCCCCCGTAAAAGTGCAGGAAGGTTGCCGCCTGCACAGTGAAACAGGGAGCGGCTGCTTCATAGCTGCTCTGTATTTCACTTGAATGTGCTGCCCCCAGGGCAGCACGAGTTTGCGTCTGCCCTAGGGGCAGCACATTCTATGTAATAGGGTGCACTTTCCCTGTTTGCACCCGGCGCACCTGTTTTAAGGTGCGTCAGGGCTCAAACAGGGAAAGTGCGCCTTATACATAATAGAGCCCCTGGTATAGGGGCAATTTCTTGGCAATGATTGTAAAAATTCAGGACACAATTTCAGGACAAGAGGTCAAATTTCCAGACCCATCTGTGGAGGTCCAGTAATAACATAAAAGTAAAGAAATAAACAGATGACCAGGTACAAGTCAAAAGAGGGAGGTTTGTGTTCTTTGGTATGTATAATGCATAGCAGTATGGAGCAAATATTCCTGTGTAACTGTATTTACTTAAAGATTAAAAAACATAGAGAACATACAACATATACACATACCTCTTAGCCTGTTTCCACCTCTCTTATCTCTTTTTATTGAAAATGTAACGCTACAACCCCGACTATACTTATCTGGTGTAAACTTCGGGGCAATTGCTTATAAAGGTCTCTCTCCCAAGGCAACCTACGCGAGTGAACACACACCAACTTACTGCCATCAGGATCAGATCAGGCAGCCTCTTCAAAATAGATCGGCAGCCTCTTCAACAGGTAAATGCCAAACAGGAAACCTAAACCGAACAACCTACTTACACAACAAGCATTGGCAAAGCCAACAGGTCTCGCTTATTAGAGCTATTAGCTTTGGAAATGTTTGGTAGCCGTGCTGTACAGCAATACTGATGCTTTGCAGCGTGGCTAAAACTACTTTAAAAAGAGCTATGATGTAGCCAGGGCTAATGCACTTTTCCTTTTTGAAAAGTGCATTAGCGCTGGATGCATCATAGCCCTTTTTTTATTATTCTATTTAGCCGTGCTACGCAGCAGCCACACTGCTATACAGCATGGCCTACAAGTCATTGCCTGTGATTCTGAGCAAAACAGTTAAATCTCCTCATGCATGAAAAAGAAAAAAAAGATGACATTTGGCAAAAAAGTCCTATCATGTAAAGAAAGCAATTGCACCCATGTCCATGTCTTGGTGAAAATTCATTTGGAAACAGATAGAATCCATTGTCACAATAAAACTGGATAACATCTGTTGTCACATTAAACATCCATTGCAAAGGAGAAATGGGCTTCTTTGAAGTGTCTGTGGCATTGTAAAACATCACTACAAATGGCCAGGGGTTCAGCCAAGTAGGCAGAGAGGAAGAAACAATAAAAGTTTTGTTATGTTATGTTAAAATATTTATAAATCGAATGGCTGCCCCAGAAACGGGGCGTCCCAGCGCTAACTGTCTAGTATAGTGGGAGGCAGAGGTGGCTTAGTAATTGGAGAATAGCCAAGTCTTCGCAGTCCTTCTAAAAACCCAGTAATCAGAGATGCTACGGATAGAAAGAGCTAGAGAGTTCCAAAGGGCAGGCGCCAGTGCCTTGAATGAGCGGCCACCCGCTCTAGCCCTGCGTACCCGAGGTACTTGGGCCAGATGCAGATCCGCTGAGCGCAAAGCGCTGGTGGGTACATAAGGAGAGCACAAAGCGCTCAAAATCCCAGGACAGAGGCCCAAGAAGATCTTATGGACAATACAGAGAGCTTTAAAAAAGATTCTCTGGCCATTGGCAGCCAGTGTAACCGGTGGAGGAGGTCGGAGATGTGGCAGTGCTTGGGGAGTGCGAATATAGCGCGAGCTGCCGCGTTCTGGGCAAGTTGGAGCCTTTTGATTACTGATTTGTTGGAGCCTAAAAGCAGCACGTTGCAATAATCCAATCTAGTCATGACAGTGGATTGGACGATCAACTGCGGAGTGTGAGGATCAAAAAGTGCCAGGATAGGCTTTAGGCCACGTAGTAGTCCAAAGCAGGTGCCTGCCACTGATTTAGTATGTGCCTCAAAGGAGAGGGCACTATCCACCCAAACTCCCAGATTCTTGACAACAGATTTAGGCAAGGGGGGTGCACCAAGTGCGGGAGTCCACCACAGGCTGCCCCAGAGATGGAAGTCCCTGCCCACCAAGAGGACTTCAGATTTGGTGGAATTCAGTTAGAGGTAGTTGTTGGCCATCCAATCAGAAATAGCCGTTAGATCTTCCTGAAATTTCACTGAGTCCTGACTCGGGTTGCTAGAGAAAATAAGCACCAGCTGAGTGTCATCAGCATATGACACCAAGGAGATGTCCCGGGCTTTGGCCAACAAAGCCAAAGGTTGGATGTAGACATTAAATAATGTAGGGCTCAATGCTGAACCCTGGGGGACACCACAGCGTAGTGGGTGGGTGAGGGAGGAAAAAGGGGGGGGGTGACTTGAAAGGTCCGATCGGCTAGAAAAGACGAGAACTAGGAGAGGGCCTTGCCATCTATGCCGATCTCCTGCAGCCTGTATAGCAAGATCTTATGGGCGACCATGTCGAAGGCCGCACTCAGATCGAGCAAAATCAGTGCCGAGGTTGTGCCCTCATCCAAAGAAGCCCGTAGCTGCTCCGTCACTGCCAGCAAAGCAGACTCGGTGCTATGTCGAAGCCGGAAACAATTTTGAGATGGATCCAATATCGAATTAACTTCCAGGTAAAAGTAGTACCTCAATCACAGCGCAATCAGGGAAGGGCAGCAATCAAGCTGAAGCAATCAGCACTTGGTCCGTTCTCCAGCTGAAAGAAGAGGAAGTGAACCCAGCACATGCCAGCCAAATAGAAAGCAGCTAATAAGAGTGACAATGAAGACGACGAATGTTAAGCAATGGGTAGGCTGCAAGCCCCTTGTTGTATGCAACATCTCTCACAAACGAGAGTGTATGCAGCGCTTGCGCTATTGCAGGCGAGACATAAAAAGGTGCATCAGGTGACTCACCAACAGTTGAATTCACCAGTAGCAATCGGGGTCTACACAAGGCCCTCACCTATGCTGGAGTTCAAGGTAGGGAAATCACCAATGGGAAAATTCATATCAGGTATCCTACTGAAATGAAAACACATCCCAGAAAACCAACCGAGCGACACATGCCAGTGAAATCTCCATCATTTTAATACATGCCAAGAAGCACCCAACAGGGGAAAAACCTCGGCGTTCCCAACCAAGAAGGAAATGTGTGCTAGGAAGCCCAACAACAAGGATACATATGCTATGTAATAGACAATGGGGATAGAAGCTCCCACTTTCAGCCAATGTTTAAATGCATGAGAAGTAATCCGCCATGAAAACATGCCCTAGATAAACTGCCAACAAGAAAATACACTTTAGGTCATCCACAAATGTGGAACCATGTCCTATAAATCCACCAATGTGGAAACATGCCCCGTGGAACTATCACTGTGAAGCTCACTCAAAACAAAATGTAACTCAAGATCGTGACGCCCAGGGACATAGCATTTTGACTCACTTTGTTAGAGGACAGAGGTGCAGAACAGACAGACACTTGGGGAAGTCTCCACTGATTGGCTGTTCCTCTCTTTCAAATAAGGGTTACCTTCAATTTCCTCCCCCTATATCCTTGTTACTGTTACGGGGAAGGTGGGGTGGCTTAAGTCCCAGGGTGCTCTCGCTTGATTTCCTCCTTGTAGTAGTGCTCATTGGAAATGACCTCATTTGTGTGCCTAGTGATTCACTCACCCACTTCAGTACTGATAAAGTCGAATTCTCAGACGCGGCTCATGATTAAAGGTAGAGGGGCTCTGCCTTTCCTTGCTTTTCCAAGCATGATGAGTCTCTATCAGGCTGAGCAAAAGGTCAGCCTGACAGACACTCATCATGTTCAGGTCAGACAGTCAGGCATTTCAAATGCGCTAATGCAGAGGTGCCTGACAGCCTGAGCTAAGCTTTGCCTGGCAGAATATTTCATAGCCCTGAAGGCGCGACCTCATCAGCCCAGCATAGCCCCCCGAGGTCATCCCCCTCATGACAAGGGAGAGTGTCACTAATAAAATCAGACCTGGGCACTTCAGGTTTAAGCTCTGTGACACCTCTTCACAGAGTGGGGTGGGGGCAGCAATGCTCACTGACCCATCCCACTTTGTGAAGAGTTAGGGAAGATCCCATGACAATGTCAGCCAATGAGAGGAGGTGGTGGGATTTTCTCTCTGTCCCTTCTTTCCCCTAAGCCTCCATGCACCACCGAGGCCTTTCTGCTGCTTCCTCCCCCCACCTGATGTTACCGCCACAGCCTGGTAAGTGCTTCTTGAATGTTGTATGCATGTGTGTATCTATGAATGTATGTGTATCAGTCAATCAACAAGTTTATTTAGACCGTAGTCCATTCAAATTGTAGAAAAGAAGTCTTAAAACCATACAATCCAATTCATTAAAACTGCACATCAAATACCAATTTCAAAGCATCACAACAATTAAACACCTCATACTTAATTAAAATAGGTTTTACAATTCTCTGTCATTCCACAAAAAAATAAAAACGGTCCAATAAAATATGAGAGTTTGAACATTTCACCTGCAGACTACAGTTACAAACCCTGCCATTCTCACTTAAGAACACGGCCGTCTCTGAGCCATAATAAAATGGGTTAACACTAATCCTATACCTAAAAATGTCCGGTCTCATTAATGATTACCCAACGAAGATAGGTGCAGGAATGAAGACTGATTACGTCATACATCCCACAGTGAGTAGTGGACTTCTTGGTTAACACATACCTAAGATTTCTATCTTTAGGGCTTTTATCCATTAGTAGATGCACTTTGCTTTTTAGGAGCATAACTGGTTCCCATATAATAGGAACCTCAAAACTACTTTTCAATGTTTAATATATCTCTTCTTAGACTCACAGCCCATTGTAGTTCTCTTTTTACAATTTCATCTCTACAGTACAAAGTCACTTTCTCCTCCCCGGACTCTAAGCCTGTTTCAAAATTTCAGAGCTGCTCTCTCAGAGAGATTAAACCATGATGTCAGACCGGTCTCCAACCTTATTGCTTGGACCATGGCCGACTTTGGAAGGTTCAGGATAAGTTTCAAACATTGCCCTTCAATATTTTCCCAATTCTGCATACAACTTAGGAATAACATTCCATATAAAAACTACTTGGTCTGAACCAAGGCCTTAAAAGCAGTAAATTCTGGGCCTCTACCCGACCCACATACTCTCTTCTAAATTTACATAATCCCCTGACTGTCGGGAGTGCGTTTGCTTTTACCATTTCACAGGCTTAGGTTGGATGAGAAAAGCATACCAAGATATCTGTATATGTCTACTTCATCAATTTTTGTTATTCCTAGGTACCACTTAAAGTCCTTCTTCTGGTACCCGAAGACCATTACATTTGTTTTATCCATATTAGCCACTAGTTTTGTTTCTATACAATAACAGGCAAATGCCTCCAGTCTATGCTGGAGGTGTACCTGGGTCCCATCCATAATTATCAGGTAGTCTGCATAGAGTAAACAGGCTACATACCTACTTCCCATCTTTGGTGAGAAGGACCATGTACTTGATAAGACTTTAGGTAGATCTCTTAAACAAAGTGCAAATAGGGTCGAGGCCAACACTCAACCTTGATACAATCCATTTCTTATTTCAAACTTCTCTGATAGGCTACCATCTTTTTTTTCAATTCCACTCTTGCCCAATTCCATTGTGTGGAGTTGACTCAAGACCCATAGTAACCCTTTTGAGAATCCAAGGTTTTCAAAAAATTTCCACAAAATCTCCTAGTTTAACAGGTCAAAAGCCCCCCCAACATCAACAAAGCAATAATTCAGGTTCCACTTGCCGTCAATTGCCTTCTTAGCAATAGACTATAGGCTAAAACAGTGATCCATAGTGGAATGTCCTTCCTTAATCCTTCCCTGCTCCACCGGAATTAGGGCATTCTCCTTGGCCCTTTCCTTAAGCTCCCTCAGAACAAATTGTCCATAGACTTTTGTCCCCGCGTCCATCAGACTGATCATCCTATTATTCTTCGGATCTGAAGACGACCCTTTTTACAAATGGGTTGGAAAATAGATGCCTTCCAGCTTTGGGCATTTCTCCGGTTAAAGTTATTGCTCTGCACAGCCTATAGAAAAACCCTACTCCACCGCTAGTATTTGCCTTTATCATTATCACTGGGAGAGTATCATGCTCCGTTGCCCTTGTCGAGGAGAGACCTTTTATAACTTCCTTTATGGAATTCACCATAACTTTTGACAAGAGCTCCTTGTCCACATTAAAAATATCTGTGTGGGTTTAACATTCCCAATTGCATAGATGGTTTCTAAATGTTCATTCCATGCTTGTTCTAATAATAGATACTCTACATTGTATGAGCTATTTCTAGGGGAATTGTCGGAATTTTTCATCTCTCCAATACTCTTGTAATGCGGAGTTCCGGCCAATTTCCGCCAATTGCCGTATGGAGGAATTTTCTCCTACAAGGCTCCAGAATGTGATTTGGCGTCCCTTAACGCCATTTTCTTACGTGGGTGGGTCGCAAGTGGTCGCGGTCAGAGGGCTGCCTCTCGAGTAGATTTGCTGCTGCTTGAGTAGATTCTCGACACTAGCGGCAGCAAAATCAACTTGAATGACTGTGCGTTCTTGCGCACCGCATGGTGCCGTTCAAGCTGATTTTTCAGCACTGCTTGCAGTGCAGCATGCATATTTTCCACCCGATGGCAGAACCCTGCCGAATCTCGCAGAGTGTTTATGAAACTCTGCGAGTTCCGCCCACCCAAGCTATTTTCCACCACAAGATGCACCAATTGCCAGAGTTTTTGTATCCTTGGCTGATATTACTAGTTGTATTTCTTCCTGATTTGAATTATAAAATGTCTTTTTTTTCCCTTAATGTTTTTTGTATGCTTGCTGTAGACTACATATTGCTGTATCAGTCCAGCCTGCCCTCTTCTCCGCAACCTACCAAGAGTCCTTAACTTGCTTTTTTGTCTTTGGCATTCTTTGTCGAGCCATTTATTCTGTTTTTATAAAATGTCTAACTTTTTAAATTAATCTCATATACCAACCCACTACTTCTGCGATCATTATTTTTTGTCCTCAACTTCCCACTGCATCTGGAGGCTTGCAAGCAAGTCTAACCCTCTCTCCTCCATTCTAGTTGGAACCCTTCTAGGGCAACTAACATGAGTTAATAACATTTTATCCCAAACCCTCGAGGTCTCCAACTGTAGGCAGTATGTGTATCTGTGTATGCATGCTGTGAATGGGTGTGTGCATGTGTATGTGCTTGTGAATGGTGGTCTGTGCACACTTGTATGTGAATGAGTGGAAGTGAGTGTGTATGTGTGCGCTCTACTGCTCAGCCACATTACAGGCCACCACTGCCAATTTGAGGGGTTTGCAAACAAGTAAAACCAATGACGCACACAGAAAACCTGCCAGACAGGCACTGGCCCTGGCTTGGCAGGGAGCTTCTTGAAAGTCATTGGATGTAAAATGGAACTTCTTCTATTTGACACCAAGCATACCACCACCTTCTCAAGCCCCTCCCCTTAACCTTGGTCAACCAATCACCCCTATTACAAATTACAGTGCCACAACCCTGTCTATGCCATATGCTCTTCGGACAAAAGCCTTCTTCAATCCCATGAACCCACAGCACAAGGTTGATACTCTTCAGGGTAAGAGCCTTTACTATGGAATACGGACTAAATTAACATTGTCAACAACTTCACTGCAAAGCTACACTCCATGCAATCCATCTTGCAACAAAGTCGACTACCACGCAACCAAGGCATTGGCAAGCACCTTGTAACCAAGCAACTTCACACCCTCACTACAATGCTGGCAACCATGCAACAATACCAATAATGTTGCAGCAAAACCAGCTCTCTTGCAACAATAGTTTCTCAGCAAAGTCAAGGAGCTCATTCTGAGACAAAAGCCCAAAACATGTTTTCTCACGCGTGTTTCCATCACAGCAGGAGCGGCTCCTCAATTTGATCGGAGGAGCGTCGACACACTTAATTTGCCCCAGAGACGAAAAATAAAATGGTAATGAAGTTAATTCATTACCATTTTATTTTCCATCAACCCGTCCTGACGGGGCGGGCCTGCTGAGGGCAGCAGTGGTGGGCAGCCTGTACACTAGTTTATAGTGCACTTGTCCCTTTGGCCGGCCGTCTTGCGAGGGCCATCCTGACTTGCGCACTATAAACCTCTCAACCCGGCTGTCTTAAACAGCCGCGTTGAGAGCCTACACAGACCTCCAGTGTCCTCAGGAGCGGCGAAAGAGACCACTCCCTCCAGTCCTGGCACTGCTCTCAACAGCCTGAAAGCCGCGCCTGGATTTGTTAAGCCAGCTGGACGTGACGTCAGCAGAAGACGACAACCAGAGCAAGGAGGAGTGTCTTGAGTTAGCATGGTAAGTACCTTTTATTTATTTCTTTTATGTATTTAATTTTATTTATGTGTTTTTTTAATGTATTAAACCATTTTACCGCCCCTCCAATCGCCGTACTTTCCGGACGCCAATGAATCTCAGCTGGAATGTAGTTAAGTGGTGCAAATGACAGAGTCAGGCTATGTCAGTGTTTTCATTCATTCAGCTATTTATTTATTTATCGTTTAGGGAACGTCCTCTGCACAAACTCTAAGCGGAACTACAACTGTGATTCCAAGTATGGCCATTTGGAGAGGGTCTTGGGATGTTGCTGCCTAATATGGAGCAGGTAGACTTGAGGCTACCCTCTTTGACCCCTCCGAGTTTCGGTTGGATACAAACACACTCACAGTAGCTGGTTGCATTACTGCGGATTATGTTGGCTATGCATGACTAAAGGCAATGTGGTGTATAATTCAAATTACACAGTCAATTTATACATTTATTAAAAACTCTGCTGCAATAAAATTGGTAACAATGATAAATGTGATGGTAAATCTGTTCTGGCATACTTAATCAGTAACAAACGAGCTGAATTTTAAAATATCTTACGGGGTTACAGAAAATCTTTGTGTGCCTAGCACTTTTCAGGGATCATAATAATGGTAAGATAACCCTGGTGCTGGAGAGAGCTCTGTTTTGTCGAATCTCAGTTTGACATGTAGTAAAATATAGGGTAACTATACCTGCTGCAAAGCACAGCATGTAACACGCAGATCACAGATTGTATATGTCTTTTTTGTGGATAGAGCAGAAGGCTACTGATTTTGTCACAGAGATCCTTTCTTTGCTTGCAGTTTAAATGTTAACATCTTTCTAATATAGCACAATTAGCTATGACTCACCATTAAGGAGCTGCATACAAACTGTAAGGCATAGATTTAGAACCTTGCTGTTTTTTCTCAATCTTTCATTATTCTAAGGTTGCTAAAAGCGTTCCCTCCTTAAGTAATCCGCCTTTATTAATACAGATAGCCCCAACCACTGTTTTACATTTTAAATTCTCACTTCGAGTTCCCACAGACCAAGCACTCCTAACATGTAATGCCTACCATTATGGATGCTATGTGACTTCTGCTCCTTGCAATCCTCAATGTCTTATGTAACATTTCCTGTATGTTGATTTACACACCTGTATTATCCATTGCCTCTGCATAATGTGCAAAGCACTCAGACACTCCACACTGGGATGAGTAAGCCTATAAAAGAAATTAAATAAAAATAAATTAGTAAGTGCTATTTAAATAATTGTTAGTGTAAGTACTCATACAGTCAGATATGTCTGACATTCTTACTTTGCCGGTAGATCTCTTACAGACAGGGGTTTATCAAAGTAAAAAGCCTGCCTCCAAACCATAGTGTCTCTTAAGCACTTGTGAAGTTGACAACAAATACTGCCTTTGTTTCCTTCCACGGTACTAGGTAATTCAAGATAATTCCCAGGCAGGATGAGAGTCCAACAAATGTAGGGCTGATGGCCCTATAAGTGATGCCTATGCGTTGGTCACTGCTGGAAGTGAAAATAAGATAGCACCCGCTCCACCCCTGCAAGTTGCAGCTCCGAATTGAAGCAGACAATGTGTAGGTGCTGATGAACGTATTCATCAAAGTTTGCTGGTCCCAGCTGGATCCTACACATTTCCTGCACTGAATAGCTGTCAGCAAGCTGATTTTTGTTTAGTTCAACTGCTTTAAAATTACTGGCAAATGAATGCTGTCTGTAATATGACCATTTAGGACATTGGACACTCATCTGAAATCATGGACAGCCGGTCACCCTAAAATACCCGGTTGGCCAATACAAGAGAGGTCCGTGCTTAATTTGAGTCGGTGATTGCCAGAGGCGGTCACCAGCACTCATTTTTGGAGACCGGCACTTACTTTTCCTCAGTGGATATTTCATGAGAGCATGAGAGGGAAAAACATATTAAGGGAAAGAAGGTTGAAGAGAAAGACGGAAAAAACGTTACAAAGGGAGAAAGCAGGATCCTGCAAGAGTGAGATAAAGGGACAGGGCGTGTCTGGTAGTGGATTAAAGAGACATGAGGTAGATTGAAGGCTGCACAGTCTTGGTTTTCGATGCGCCAACATTTAATAGCGCCGGTCGGTGGGTTCTTAGCAGAGCTTTGTACACCAGCACTCTTTATTCTACAAAGTAAGCACTGGAGAGTGGTTGGTGTTCTTGTTCAAAATTAAGTGTGGTTTCAAACGTAGGAATGGTAGGAAAGGAGACTGGATGAGAAATTGGCATTCAAAGGGCGTGCCTTGACTGCTGCTGAGCGCAACTATGGCTCCCGGTTTTAAGGTATTTCATTTTTGACATTTCCATCTGTATTTATCCATTTTTATTTGTGGCTCATATTATCTGTATTTATCCATGATTTTTTTGTGCTTAGTGTGAAAAATGAAGCTGCAACAGGTATATTTCCACATTTATTTAGCCTACAAATGCTTACTCATGTTTGAATGTCCAATGCATTTTAGCCATTTAAAGTACAATACAGTAATCTAAAACCATTTGCTTTGTAGAACAGCTTAAATAGCTGTATTGTTGCAGTTATTTAAGATTCATTTGGAAATCTTTTTAATTTTTTTGACTTTACTACCTGTCAATCTGCACAGCTATTGACCTTGCACTCAGTGGCGGTCGCCATAAACGAAGAGTGGTGGAGTGGGTGGAGGGAACGCGGAAGGGGTCGCGTCGCGCGGCTGAGGGGGGAAGAGGTAGTAATAAAATATTAATTTTAAAAAAAGAACTTTCCTGAAGCCGACACCCGCCTCGCCTCCCGCTTCGTGTCGCGCTTCCTCTTCTCTTCCTGGCAGCCTCTGGGACAGACTCCCATCCAATCCCCGCGCTGCTAGGAGAGCAGCACGGAGATTGGCCTGAGCGGGCTGAAAAGACGCTCTGCTCAGGGAGTCTGGGATTTCTTCTCTTCCCCCTCCCATGCCCCGGCCCCATCCCTCCCTACAGCGCTAGCTCACAGCCGGCAATGAATAATAAAACGGTGTTACAACATCGTTTATTTTTCTTTTGCTGGCTCTGAGCCAAGCCGTGGGGCGACGCTACTCCGCCATTGCGGAGGAGCCGCCGCTGCTCGCACTCATGATTGACAGTACTGAGTATCATCTAAAAGAAAACATAATTTCCGTATTTATCCATATCTAAAAATCAATACAGACAGGAAAATAGATGGTTTTCTGTCTATATTTATCTGTAAAAATCAGTAAAAACAGAAAACTGGGAGCCTTATTCATGGCACACAAGTGGAGGCTTGCCAGAATGCTGCAGCTGAGGCAGGCAGTCTGGTGCCTATGGGTAGGAATGCACAGTACAAGCAGACACTGTCCAATCACACTGATTGGCAACTGGCAGAGGGACAGTGAAGCAAGGCTACCTCTCCATTCAAACATTCCGATTCATTAATTTAGCAAAAAGTATCTCTTTATTTCTAAGGTATGCTGCAAAGCCCTGCAGTAAATTGGGCAACCTTTCTTCAGCCTAGGCAGACATGGGTATTTCAGACACTCTTCCAGATGAGCTCACTCATGTAACTTTGACAATACATTTTGACATAGGAGCACCAAAACTGCAGTTATGTCAAAATGTAAGAAGCGTTGGCAAAGCCAATAGGTCTGGGTTTAATGTGCTGTTTTATGCAGCATAAAAACATTGGGCCCGATTCACAAAGGTAAAGTTAGATAAAAGTCTAACTTTACGACTGTCGGTATTCACAAAAGGCATTTGCTACTCGTAAATGCCCTTTGTGAATACTGAAAGTCGTAAAGTTAGACTTTCGGTATTCACAAAGGGCATTTACGAGTAGTAATGCCGTTTGTGAATACCAAAAGTCGTAAAGTTAGACTTTCATCTAACTTTACCTTTGAGAATCGGGCCCTTCAAAGCTAGACAAGAAACAAACGGTGGATTCTATTGAAGGGTCCATTGCCTTCAATCCCGCTTCCTCATGCAGTTCAATGCAAGCACCCTATTGGAGGCAGAAATACAACTAAAAGGCCAATAGCATTAGATGCACTTGACTGATGAGACAAGATGAGAATGACAAAGCCTCAAATCAATGGCTAAGAGGTAAGCAAAAGATCTGTCTGACTGCTGAAGCATCAAAACCTAGACTTAACAAGCATTGGCAAACGCAATAGGCAACATCTTTTGGTTTTGCTACTGCAGACCTAATGGCTTTGTCAATGCTCTTTGCTTATGCTGTTCAGAATTGGAAAAAAGAAAAAACAGGCATTGGCAAAGCCACTAGGTCTGACGCTTGAGCTTGTCTTGTTTTATGTTTTTTGTAAAACTTGATTGTTGGGGAAGCTGCTGGGCCCTCACTCTTATACAAATGTAAAACATTGGCTAAAAGCAAAAATATTTTTGGGTCTTAAAAAATAGTATCTGGCACTGAAAGGAACTACTTGTGTGTGGATGTGCTTGTCATGAAAGAGCAGAAGGCTGTCACTCACAGTGAAATTAGCCAATGGCTGAAAAGAGCAGACCCTTTGGTGCATTCTGTATGCTGTAATGTGGAAGAAAAATTTTAATGGCACAACAACAGAACAGTGGAGAAGAGTGCTGGCTGACAGGCCGATAAGTAAGTCTATATATATATATATATATATATATATATATATATATATATATATATAATAAATTCATTGAAAAAACCATAGGTTTCAGGCACGTTATAGTTAGAAATTAGCATTAAAAAACCTTAGAAATTCACTGAAAAACCATAGGTTTTAGGGAAAGTTATAGTTAGTTGGACATTTCACTCGTACAAAACCAGAGAAATTCCCCGTTATAGTTAGTTCAGCTAACTATAACTCGCGCCCGCAATGCACTGCTGATGACGTCACATATGACATCACTCATGACATGGTCAGTGACATCACTGATGACATCACTGATGACATCTCAAATGATATCACTGATGACATCCCTGATGATATCATCTAGTGACTGTGTGTTTCTGTAAAGTTTAAATATGTTTAATATATATAGGGAAAGGCGTATTGAAGAATGAGTGGGTGTATAAGTGTCTGAATGGATGATTTAGTAGGTGTGTGACTGACTCTATAAGTGAGTGATTAAATGTATCTTACTGAATGCACGGGTTAGTGACTAAACTGTGTGAATGTCTGTATCCATCTGTCTGTTGGTGTGTAAGCGGCTGCATGGGTTTGTGAATAGCTACATGAGTGTCTATATGGGTTATTGATTGGTTGTCTGAGTATCTGTATGGATGCCTGAGTGTTTGTATGGGTGGGGTGTGTGTGACTCTGTGCATAGATGTGTGAGTGGGTGATTCACTGGGTGCATGGTTTCAAGAGTGCATCTGTGATGGACTGTATGGGTGTGTGAGTGAGTGAATGTATATCTCAGTGGTACATGTGAGAGTAACTACATATGTGAAAGGCAGTATATATGTGTGTTGGAATATATAAATAGCTATAAGTGAGAGTGTGTGATTATGAGAGTGACTGTATGGATGAGTGTGTGCTTGTATCAGTGATTGTATAAGAGCATAAGAATGTCCTAGTATTTGTATGAGTAAGTGAGCTGGTGTGTGTATAACTGTATAGGTGAGTAAATGGGAGTGTGATTAATTATTTGCATGACTGACTAGGTGTGTGAGTACCTCTATGGATGAGTGGTGGTGTGTGAGTGTCTATATAGGCGTATGAGTGCATAT
>CAWUFW010026973.1:0-29687 GCA_963921515.1 Calotriton arnoldi | reverse complement strand
TCCACAGGCTCTGGGTTTTGCTGAGGATAACTATTAAAAATATGTTCCCTAACTCCCACATTCGTAACCTTGAATCTAAAATCTGGGGCTGGGATTCTGGTTATTCGCTTTTACTATCTTCTTTGAGTATTTACTGGGAACAGGCTTCTTTCCTATTAGTCCTTCTATGACCATCAAGTTCATTCCCATTGTCTTCATCTGACACTTTAAATACTGTGCTCTCCTTTTAGAAGGCTTTACACACACCTTCCCTTTATCAGAGGTCATTCGGTAGATGTCTTCCAACCATCTGAAATGTAACACAGATCAGACTAAGATAATGTTAATAGGTAAAGGCAATCCTTTCAATCCAGTCAAATAGTGGCCAAAAGACATACCTCCCCCCCACCTCCAATACAGTGGAAATCGTCTAGAATCTCGTGGTTAAATTTGACGATACTCTTTCGTTCCGGCCACAGGCCTTGGCAGTGGCAGGGATGTGTTCTAACCTAATCAAATCACACAAAAATTTATTTGATCTCATCCCCTTTGCTGCAAGGAAAACAGTAGCGGTAGCTCTGATATTATCCAGACTGGATTACTGCAATAACCTATATGCTGGCGTAAACAAACTGGTGCAAAAAGCTACAGATGGTTCAACATGCGGCTGCTCGGCTAATTTTGAAACTGCCCTCTCGCTCCTCGGCTACGGCAGCCCTTAAAACTCTTCATTGGCTGCCGATCCATAAAAGAATTTTATTCAAGCTCCTTTTAATTACCTTTAGAGCGTTCAGAAAATCAGGTCCATCATAGTTAACCACTAGGTTTATCCTTATGTTACTACCAGAACACTCAGATCCTCCTCAGCTAATTTGTTTAAATCCCCCCCCCCACTTAAGACTTAAATCTAGAGGAGGGAAATCCGTGGCAAACCTAGGAGCAAGAGCATGGAACCTAGTGCCAAACAACTAAGACTGTTAGAGTCAGAAACGCTCGTTAGAAAGGCTCTTAAGACTTGGATTTTCCCAGATCCTGATTCACTCTGTCTTTCTTTGGTGTAATCTATAACGGTCTGATCCTTCTGCTTATGCCCGCGTAGCTACAAGATGCTCCTTCCGAAGTGATTGTTGCGCTTTATAAATGTATAAATCAAATCAAATCTAAGTAAGCCCATAGCTGATATTCAGTCCGATCAACTTCCCCAACATTCCTAATACTTCTGTTAACCTTCCCTTCTATTCACTTTCTTACTATTCACTCTATTCTCCACAGGCTCTGGGCTTTGCTGAGGATAACTATTAAAAATATGTTCCCTAACTCCCACATTCGTAACCTTGAATCTAAAATCTGGGGCTGGGATTCTGGTTATTCGCTTTACTATCTTCTTTGAGTATTTACTGGGAACAGGCTTCTTTCCTATTAGTCCTTCTATGACCATCAAGTTCATTCCCATTGTCTTCATCTGACACTTTAAATACTGTGCTCTCCTTTTAGAAGGCTTTACACACACCTTCCCTTTATCTATGTAACTTTTGTACATTGTTGGTATTCCACATTTCTTGATTAGCATTGGATGTTTGGACATATAAACTGTAGGGGTAGTTTTTTGGTGTCAGTTTTTATCCTCCCCACTACCTTCCAGGCCATCCTCATTTTTTGCCACCGACTGGGGACGGCATGCATTTATTTATTTTCTTTAATTCAGACATGATACCCTGCAACTGAGTTTTGCTGACCTTTAAACCTTCAAAACATCATAGTTTAATAATGTCACTTCAAATATTCCTTGAAGGGTTCTTTGCATTAACAACATTATGTCCAACATTGATGAAGAAAGGAAAGCCGATGTCTCTAAATTTAATGAAGTATGTTGATTAAACGTGCCGATTCGGTTTTTGTCGATGACAGCACATGGTCCCATTGTTTTAATGCTGATAGAGTGGCAATTATTGTCCACATGTGTTAAGTTCCCCCTTACGCCCTCTGGAACACCCTCTACAACCCCATGTAGCTCCTTATCCACTCCCTCTGTTCCATCATAAACCGCTCCCTTTATCCCAGGCGAGTACAGCCGTGGTTAAGCAAACAAGCTTGGTTCCGGTAGCCCCTTACATCTTCTATGTCTACTAAATCTAGGGCCAGATGTATCAAGAATTGCTTTTACGATTCTTAAATAGCGAATTTTACCGATTCGCTATTTAAGAATCGCCAAATGCAATGTATGTAGGATTTGCAAAAAAATGTGTGATTCCTACATATTCCTTAATAGCGAATCGCAAATTGCGATTCGCTATTAAGGAATACCTTCCCATTCATTTCTGTGGCCCTAGAGGCCCATAGGAATGAATAGGATTGCATTCGCAATTTGCGAGTACCAAATAGGTACTCGCAAATTGCGCTTGCAATTTCAAGTGTGCAAGGGGGCCAAAAGGCCACCCTGATGCACCCCCAAAAAAGGTAAGCATGCACATGTGGCGCACACACATACCCTAAGGGCATGTGTGTGAGCCACATGGCACTTAGAAAAATGCAAAAATGTGCATTTTTCTAGGAATTTGCAAATTACCACCAACTTGAAGTTGGTGGTAATTTGTAATTTGTGATTCCTTAAAGCCAGGTCGCAATTTTTTCTTGCTTCCTGCATTGCATTTAAGGAATTGCAAATTGCAATTCCCTAAATGCATTCTCAAAATAGGTAATCGCAAAAATTGCGATTCCATATTTTGCAAATGCCTTCTGCGAATTGGCCCGTTTGCGAACGGTAAAACGCTTGATACATCTGGCCCCTAATGCTTCAAAAAGAGTTGACCTTGAGCTTCTCACTTCTCCACCATTTATTGTAATGGGTTTAAAGTGCTTGCTCATAAAGTCCTTTAAAAGGTTCATAACATTCGTTGGGCTCCTTGCTGGAGTGGAACCGGGAGCCTCCAACTCATACTGGCCACACTCCCCACGCTCCTAAATGTAAATGTTACTTTCTTCTTCAGGTTGGCCACACCTGTCAATTTTGCACCAAACTTCCACTTTGCACTAAGTGGAGAGGTGTGGTGCAGCGGCCAGGGCAGCTGACTTCGAAGCACAGGGCTCACGGTTTGATCCCCGCCTCCGGCGGCAGCTCAGCACCATGTGACTCTGGGCAATAGCTCACTTAATTTCCACGACGGCCCCCAGCGCCTTGAAACCCGTAAGGGTGAGTAGTTCGCGCTTTACAAATACGGATTTACATTTATTTTATTTACAAGTACCATGCTATTTATGTGTGACACTTCAGCTCAACCGGCAGGTGACATCAGCTGTCAGGGAAGCCAGGGAAGAGTACTAATGACAATGCACTTACAATATGCACTTGCAATATGGCTGTGAATATGATAACCTTGCCTCCTCCTGCTCTAATAAACTGCAATATGCTGCAGAGCTGCCTCCACCAATGCCCTGGCAGCCCAAGACTCCTTTCCCAGTATGTAGCCGGCCAGACAGTCTTTCGAGAGATTTTTATGATGAGGGCCTCCCTTGGCCAATGTGCCCACCCTGCCGCACCCCTGACTTTTCCCCCTCCAGAGGGGAGCAGGTACAGTGGTCACACACACGCTGTAGAAGGTGCTGTGGTCGCTCTCACCCCTACCGGATCTGCAAGCGATGGTGATCTCCAATAAGCTTATCCTCCCTTAGGCCGAGCAACTGGCACAAAAAATGCAGAGCGACAGGCAGTCAGTGCTGCTACATCATCTTTCCCCATACTCATTTTCCTGCTTCCTCATCCTCTGCGTACTTCATGAAGGTTGTATACTCTAGTAGGTGTGAGCATGGCAGCTACGGTCACACCTGTCTAGGAAGGAGCAGTGTGACTGTTGCTCTGTGCCAGGAGCGACATGTTGCTCTGTGCCAATCAGGAGTATGCCAACTCTATCATGTTTAGAGAGGAGAGCACAAGCACTTTACCCCTGGTCAGCAAGAGT
This sequence comes from Calotriton arnoldi, assembly GCA_963921515.1. Lineage (NCBI taxonomy): Eukaryota > Metazoa > Chordata > Amphibia > Caudata > Salamandridae > Calotriton > Calotriton arnoldi. The sequence continues at coordinate 25,752 of CAWUFW010026973.1, read as the reverse complement.
AAAGTGTGCAGAGTCCTATGACCAGCAAAAACGAGTTCAGCAAAAGAAGGCAAAAATCTGGGAATACCACACAAAATATGGTCAGTTCCAACAATGTTGTACCGACTAAAAGTTTGCCCCATGATTGAGATTGTCTTGATGAGCAGAATGTCTGTGGTATTGTTAATTAAAACCTTATTTGGGCCAAGTGTTGCATATTTGACCTAGTTGATGAATCATCAGCAGGCCTTCCCATTGGGCTATTCAATACTGATGAGCGGACAGCACAGTAATCATTCTTCTGTAGAGTTTCTAGTGTCCAGATTTACTGATAACAGTACATTCCAATGAATATTCCCCAGTTTAGAGTCAATTTTGTAATGATCCAGAACATGACCTTCATCATGATAATTTTAGCGGGTGGGAGGGGGCACTCACGAGAGGCAACTCTGCACATTCTTGAGGTACTTCAGTATTTCATCTAGGGCTTTCATGTAGGGGTCATTAACAATCTTGAGATAAGTACAGCTACTTCTGTTGATTGGTTGTATCAGTTGATACAATTTAATCTCCTTTGTACCCAATCCCTTTTACCTTGCTAGTTGCCAGGAGATGCTAACCCTTGGATGGTAGCTATATTCTGCCATTCAACCCCACCAGAACCACCATTTAGATATCCCTTGAGAAGTCTGTATAATAACATTCCTAACTAAACTGCTGTTGATCACATTGTTTTGTCTGGTCTAACAATAACCAAAGTATTCACTGCTCATTGATTAGGCTTAGTGCAGGTTGGAAAAGGGATCATCCTGTTGTAGGCCGCAGTGGGAATAGGGCCTGGCTAAAGCTCTGAACTGCTGTTGTGGGTGAGTAAATCAGTCATTGGTTCATATGCAAAAGCATTGCACCAGATCAGGATTAGTTCAGCTCAATTTAATCACCCTTTTAAATGGGGTGGTGAGTAAGCCAGGGAACCCAGCATTGAGGTATCAACAATCTGCATAAAGCTTGACAACCTCTGTGTTCTGAAGGCAATGAAATAAGCTTCTTTATTAAACTATCAATTGTCCTCATATCATGTTTCTTCATGGGAGTGACCATGACTAGATACATCTGATCAGGTTTTCTCCCAGAATATCGAGATTTAATATTACTGTATCGTGAAGGTGATAATAGAGGTAGGTATGGATTTACAGTTCTTTATTCTATGAGTTGGAGATTACCATCCTTTGTGTGGTACCACCCTAGATTTTTATCTTGACTGTGTTTGCTAGATATAGAACTCTGTGCACTTTACTCCTGCTAACCAGTGCTAAAGTGCTAGTGCTCCCCCTTTCATCATAAAATTGACATCCTCCATGATTGGCATATTTAACATAGCTATAAATTCCTAGTATTTGGTCTCAGAGTGTACCTAGGGCCTGTAAGGATTGTGCCCCGCATCTCGCTTTTGCGACCAGGATAAGGTACTTTGTTCACCAGGTCTTTGTGGGTCCTGTAGCCGGCCTTCCCTCCATCACATGCGGCCTGAACTTTTAACTTTGCCCCTGTCCTGCATGACTAGATAATCCCCATGGGCGATATTGCTTCTGAATGCTAGAACTCTTTTTATTCCTTAAAAATTCATATCTCAACTCCTACATATTGGATTTTTGTCATTTTGGTCTTGATTTATTTATACAAATATTGACTATTTTTCTAAACCAGAGTGGAGTCTTTTTGTGGTGTTTTCATTGTGTTATTGTGTGTGTGTTGCACAAAGTCTTTACACATTGCCTCTTTAGTTTAGCCTGACTGCTCTGTGCCAATCTACCAGAGGGTGAGCACTGGTAAACTTTTAGTGTGTATCTTACCTTCCCTGACTAGAGTGGCAGTCCCTACTTGGACAGGGTGCATACCTCTGTCAACTAGAGACCCCATTTCTAACAGCGGGCATACAGCTGTTTTTCACTGTCCATCACATCAGGAAATGCTGGCACTAAAGGGCCCTGAAAAGTGCTCAATGCCCTCCCTCTCCATGGGAGGAAACCCCATAATGAGGGGGGAGGCATTGTTGTTTTTCACAAAAAGTATCCCACTTTGGGATTTTTCTTCGTGAAAGTAAAAAAAAATGGTAACATTGCCGTATGGTTCCATCAGGTTTGATAGAGCTATCCAGGAAAGTTACAATGCATTGGCAGGAACCACCTTGACAGCAGTTCCTGTAATGCTTGAAATGTCCAGCGGGCATTTCAAAAATTGGTGGGCGGACCTCCGTAAGGGACCTCCAAAATTACATCAGGCCCTTGGTCTCAGGAATCTAAGTCAGAAATCCTCTGAGGGCCAAGGCAGCAGGCTGTGGCCAAAGAGGGCTCCTCATTGTTGTATAGCCACTGTACAAGGTTTTGGTGAAGCCATTGACTTTTGACGGGAAAGCTCATAGCAGGAGAAATTTGAATTTCGCACCCAGAGAAGTTCCCTTGCAAGCCAAATATTTTTCAAACCTTGACCTGGTGAAGAGTTCTACCGATGGATTTTGTCACGTTTTTGGACCTTGGGTTCTTTCAGGGGGGCAAGGCTGCAGGTGGGAAACAGCATTTACAAAGCGGGCTTAAAAGCATGTTCCATTATCCTGCAAGCGTTACCACGCCTATGCCTTAACCAAGCATATGCGTGGTAAAGGCAGCCAGTGCTCAACATTCAGAGTGGATGGGCGGGGAGATTGCGTGGAGGAAGAAGAAGGATCAGGACAGGAAGGATCGGGACGTGGCTTCTTAAGTAGGGCTGAGTTTTAGGGCTCAGGGCAAGGGGAGTGGTTGGGGTAGTTTTAAGGGCTGGGGCGGGAAGGAGAGGGCAGTTTTTAGGGCTGGGGGCTGGTTTTAATGTTCAGGGTGGGGGGGCTGGGGTCAGGGTACTTTTTAGGGCTCGGGCCGGGTTTTAGGGCTCTGGGTGGAGGTTTGGGGTAGTTTTTAGGGTGGGGGGGTTTGCAGGGCTGGGTTTTAGGGCTCAGGGCGGGGGGTGGGGTGTGATTTTTACCACGCATATGCCTTTACAACAAAATTAGTTGTAAAGGCATGCGTTGTAAAGACATGCGTGGTAAAGACGCAGTCATGGTAAAGATTGCAATATAATTGCATACGTGGTTCCGTCATACAACCTTGTAGGCTGTAGCCGAAGATGGCTCCACAAGACCGGATACCTTCTCCATGAGGTCCCACTCAATCAGATTTGCTGCTGAGGGGAAGAACATAGTGGGAACAATCTGAATCTTTGGCTCAGCAGCAACATACTTCCTCTGTCAGATTGGCTTGGCGGTCGGTCCCAGACCCCCATCAGTTCTCAGAGCAAAAAGCTGAAAAATGTTAAAAAGTCCCAGGTTTGAGGAAACCTTAGTAGAAGTACACTTTTACACAAGCCAAGGGTCCAGGACCTTGGGGACAGCATTTGGGGATCAAGACTCACTCCAGCAGAGACCAGCATCAGGGTCCAGGGCAGGTCCAGTTTGAACTGGTCAGCTGGGAATGCAGGAAAAGGCCTCTTAGAACTTGTTTTGTCCCTGTAGCCCAAGCAGGAGGTCATCCTTATGATCCATGGAGTCCACTTCTTTGTCCTAGATACAAGAGGGAAAGCAGGTCTAGTCTTAAAGGTTCTTTTCAGGTCACAGACAGCAAGTCCAGTCCTCTTCTGTTCTCCCACAGGTCTAGAAGTGACCTGAGGAGGTTACTGTGGGTGTTACATGTATGCCTAGTGCTAGCCTGTGGGTGGGGGAAACACCTTGCCACTTCCTAACTAATGGGGTAAAAGATCCCAGGAGAGATCCTACCCACGTTTGCAGTACTTCCTGTGCCTTTAGCTGTAATCAATACCACAGTGCCCCTCTCTTCCCAAAACCAACAAACCAGGAAAATGAACAACCCCTCCTCTGTGGTAACTCAAAATTGGTTCTGGTGGCAGATCCTCTCCCATTAGGCCTGGTGCCTGCCTGGTTAGCTGGACAAAGGAAGGGGACAGGCCCAGATGTTGCCTCAAGCTGCCTGTGACAGGGCTGACTCTTTTGAAGTTACGTTCCTGAGCAACGCCCAGATGGTCATCCTGCCAGAGAAACAGGCCACCCCCCTATACCCAAGGCCTTTGTCTCAGCTCTGGGAGAACGGTCACACCTCATCTGGGATATATACAGCTCCTGGGTGGGAGTGGAAGCTCATGCAAATGGGCTTCTAGAGACTTTTGGCAGGCAACAGGTAACGTTTCTAAAGTCTCTATTCTAAAATATTTATTACAAACCCGACCTTGCCAATGAATTGGGTTTGTAATGAATATCTTAAAAACTCGAAACATAAACTCTGTAGCTGCTACCTAAGCGGAGATAGCTCATTAAATTCAATATTGTATCCCAAGGCTTTCCAATAGAATAGCTAACCCTGCTACAGTGAAAATAGGTTTTTGGGCCCTTTTACTGTAAGGACATGTTTAACATTAAACTTTTACATGTCTTACTCTTACATGCCATGCACACTGCCTTATGGCCATGTAAGGCCAACTTAGGGGTGACTTATTAGTATTTATAGGAGGGGTTCGGGATGTCAAAATGGGTTACTTTGACAGGTCGAATATGCAGTTTAAACCTGCACAGCCAAGCTATTGGTCGCAGGCCGGCAGTCATGTTTACATGGTTAAAAAGTGAGTCTGAGGGAACGTGGGTGGAAACTTTCAAACCGAGTGTTTCTACCAGTGTTTTTGTAGAATGCTTCAGTTTTCAAACTTCCATTTTCCGCAAATATCATAAGGTCAAGAACAGACAGATTCTCTTTATTTATTGTAATAGAGAATTTCAAAAAGGGATCAAGCGAATTAAGCCAATTGGAAAAGGTTATTGTCTCTTGTTCATTAATCTGCCATATCAGAAGGATGTCATCTATATATCGTTATATATACCCTTGCGACCCCAAGTAGGGCTCTTTCAGGATCTGTTTCATAATCAATTTGGTATGGGCCAAAATTGGTCTCACACTGCCGGCCATCATACTTTGATGTGCTTACTATGATGACTGTGGAAGGTGTGTGGCGAACACCTCCATCTCTCCCATTGTGTTACGAGACATCAATATTCAGCAAGCTGTGCTCTCTTACTGTTTAGATTGTCCTTTGAGGGTGCATATGAACTTCAGGTAACAAGGGAATGGCGCACATTTCACAAAGAACTAAGGAGGACTACAAAAGGCATTACACAGAAGAAACTGAGGTAATTCTAAGTAGCAAAACCAAGAGGATGTATAGGGAAGCTAGTGACTAAGCATTTGGGATTTCACAAACAGCTTGTGAATCAGGCCCATTCTCTTTATTACTTTGTTATATCATTAGGACAAACAAGGGTTAGCTAAAAACAAATGTGTGTGCCCTACAATATCCTTTTGTAAAGATATGTTGATTCTTGGTAATGATGAAGTCCCTACCACCTCACATGACTAACTTCCCTGATGATGATTAACATTTAGTCATACATATGTTACAGGAAGGACCCCAAGTAATGCTATCTACTTAGTGCACATCTATCTATGGTTGCTAATGAAGGGGGATGCTAGCTGAAAATTGCATTACTTCTTAAACAATAGAGAAACAAATACTCTTTAAATTATATTATCACTGCTAGATCATATATGTGTTTGCTCTAGGCCTGGGCGGAGTTCGCCTAGCCACGGTACGCGGAACTCTGCGGAATGGCGAAAAAACTCCACAGTGCTTCGCGGAGTTCCGTGATCAGGCGGAGTTCCTTGCCCCGCCCGTTCCCGTGACGTTTCCACCATATGCAGCGCATGGGTGCGGCCATCTTGTATCTCACTCTGCTTATGGTTCTGGGGACTACGTTTTCATCCTTCCTTAATCTCTGTAATCCTTGGCTTCTAAAACTTTTTTTCCATCTTTTTTATTTATTTTCTTACCCATTGTGTATTTTATGTTTTTTTTCAACTTTTTTGTGTGTTTTTTGTGAGTTTGGTACTTTATTTTTTCGCTTTACTTCCTTCCTATTTTTTTTTTTACCTTCTTTTCTTCTTATTCCTGTTTCTGCATTTTCTCTCTCCCCCTCAGCGCTATGGCAGAAAAGGGTGCCCCAAAGAGGCCCGCAACAAGGAACCACCTTTCTTGCAAAAGGCGGCGCCTGGAAAGGGTGCAGACTGGTGCCCTGTTTTCCGAGGTGGAGGTGGCAGCGCTGGTTTTTTACGTCCAACACCACCTCCCCTCCACCATGGCAGCAGGTGGCAGGCCTGGGTCTGGGTACGGACTCCAGGAGCACCAGCAGCGCTGGACAAGGGTGCGCTGGGCAGTATATCGCTGTCTGGTGTCCGGTGCACCCATAATCAGCTGACGCACCGGTGGTCCGACATCCTGGACCGAGAGCAGGACCTACTGAACCTGCTAGGGATTGAGGTCGTGGGGCTTGGTGAGTAGCTAATTATTAATATTATTATTACTTGTGTGTTCTATGCTATTGCTAATATTTCTTTCCCGAATAGCAAGCATGCTACTCACATGCAGGTAAGTTAAGTTTATAAATATTATATTATGTGATCGTTATTCTAGACGGGTGCTCTGGTGCTACCTAATCGTACTTGTTGGTGTTCGCTAAGGCTGATTATGTAAGAGAAGTAATGCAGAGACTCCTTTGTCCTGTCACTAAGATAGTGGTAGTTAGTATTAGTAATTTTGCGGCGTGCGTCCTCTCACAGTTCTTAGATCCTTTTTTGTAGCTCGTACAGTGAGAAACAACCAATTTGGTGTATGCATGTGTCCATCTATGTATTTAAAGAAAAAATGCAGACTTAGTGAATTGGCCTGTCAAAGGCAGTTGAGGCTGCTAATGAGATGAGAAAAAGCAAACATCATTCGTTTCAATTTATTAGTAATTCCAAATTCTAGTTTACTAAATTTGGAATAGGGCTCAGTAGGTTTAGGAAATTTGGAATAGGATAGGATGGACTGCGATACTAGTCTATTACTAGTCAATCGGATTAAGCAAAGTTCAATGTTGTTGCAATTGCGTTTTCCTGTCCAAAAATATTTTGGGAGAAATTATTTATTTACCACCAATCTTTTTTTGTCTTTATGTCTTACATCAGCATCAGGGGAAAGAAGCGGTCTGAGGCGGGTGAGGGAGCTGGAGGTGCCTCCCAGTCCCAATGTTCCTCCTCAGCCGATGGCTCTGCTGCCCCCAGTAAGTCCTCCTGTTGTTAACATCACTATTTATTTCACTTGGGGGCATATTAGCAAGAACGGCATTAAAATTATCGCCGCTTTAGCGGCAGGAAACTGCAGCTAAAGCGGCAATAATGGGCTTGATAATATGCCCTTGAGAATTCCAATAGAAGCCCAGGATCACAACAGAACATGGGCTTCTATTGGTATTCTCAAGGGCATATTATCAAGCCCATTATCGCCGCTTTAGCGGCAGTTTCCTGCCGCTAAAGCGGCAATAATTTTAATGCCGTTCTTGCTAATATGCCCCTAAGTTTTACCGATCCTTATTTTGAAATATTTCTACCAGTTTCCTATTTTTTTTCCAAATCCTCTTCTATCTATCCATTTCTAAAATCTGTTATCCCTGCATTATCCTATATTCCTAGTGTCTGTACTTTACTTCAAACTGTCTCTGTACTAGTCTGTCTGTAGCTTCCTTTCTTCTGCTTTATCAGTCAACTTTCCCTCTCCCCTTATATTGTATTTTGTGGACTGCCTAGTGGTGGTACTGTAAGACTCAGAGAACCCACTGGTCACGTACCGTACTACTATAACTTTGCTGTGCAGATTGCATGCCCAAATAATGTATTCTACCCATGTTTGTTGAGATGAGAGGGCTTTCTTTTACTTTCTCATCCTCAATCAGTAAAACGAGAAAGTGGCCGTGGTCACGTTGGACACCCCAAAGTTGTGTCTTCTTAGCTAGGCCTAGTATTATTAGCAGCAGTTGGTGAACTGACGACCATGCACCATAGCTGGAAGGAAGTATAAGGAGGGCAGGCCCATTGCATTTGCCAACCAAGACCACATGTCCATTGTCCAGTTGTCCACTCTTTTATTTCTTTTCAAAAACTCAGATTCATCCTTAGCTCTAGCTACTCCTTTACAGTTTGTCTTGAGGCTTTTCAAAAATTGCCACTAACAAAATGCCCAACCTGATATTTTTGATAGACGATGCTGTCTGTATCCGAATTGTAGTGATATCTGTGGTGTATTTTGCTATAAAAGAAATTAATAGAGGGAGGCATATCTGGTATCTAAAAAAAATGTGTAATGTTTTTTGTAGCCGCACCGACCACCAGTGCTGGGGCCAGCAGTGACGGCGCCAGCCAGTCAGCAGATGTGGTAAGTCATATTGCTGGCTTATTGACAATTAATTATATACTCACTGCAAGGGTGTACTGTTGGCTTGTAAACAGCTGAATACACCCCTCATTACTTAGCATATACAGCTGGAGTTGAGTATCTAGTGGCCTCTTCTATCTTCAACTCAGCAGAGAAAGTTTGATGAAGACCTTTAACTATGATGGGTTGATGGAAAGGGAAAGAAGGATGGAAGGAGAAAGGACGGGTGAGATGTAATATGACTGGAAGATAAGGTTGCGTGGGTGAAAGGATTCATATACTATATAGGCTGATAGTATGCATGGGTGGGTGAAGGATGAATGAAAGGATGCCTGCCTTGGTGGGTGAAAGGAATCCTCCAGTGGGTTTGATGGGTGAGAGGATGCATGGGTTTGTAAATTACACATTTATGTTGGTGAAAGGTTTGTTGAGACTAGGAGCCATGTTTGGATGGATGGATATATGGATGAATGGATAGTTTTCAATGGTGAAGACTGTAGTGGCATTGTTCTCACCTTTACTTGCTTGGAATGGTTTTTATCAATGTTTTTAATTCAAAGGGTTGAGGTGGTATTTCAGACTACACTCTTGACTCACAGTAGTTGTCAAGCGTGATATGTATTATGTATCCTCCCTACCCACCCATCAACAATCACCTCCCTCCCTACCCATGGCATTTCACCAGTGACACCTATGGGTGACCTTTTGCTGCATGGTTACATCGGTGGCACTGCGTTGTTGGCTGTGCAATGTGCATCTGTCTCAGTTAATTTGTAGGCCCATTTACACATTTCATTGCAATGCAAAAAATAGTTGTGTTTCCCTTTACTCCCAGTGCCAACTCAGTCACTTTCTATAACTCCTTTCCTAAGTTCCTTCTGTCTCAACCTTCTGCAAAATTTCAAAAAAACTTTCTTTGCGTGCGCCCCTTCCTCTGGCCAAGTAATATATTTTATTATTGCTTCCATAATGGATTACTCGATGATCCACACCATCCTGCAACCTTTTCCCTCCTTCCGTCTAGAGCAATCATCACCATGGCCATCGCACAGATATCACCGGAGGGTATACCCAAGACAGCCCACTGCCCTCAGCCAAATACCACCACTTATCAAACACTCTGAGGGGTATATTCACAAGAACGTGCGATAACAACCGCAAGAGTAGCGTAACGCAACTTTCAATATCGCAGCCTATCTCGGGAAAATAACCCTGTGTCAACGTGGAATTCACAACAAGGCGGTAGCATGCGATAGTCACCAGATAACGCGTCAAATGTCAGCGTGAAAATCAATGCCACGCCGAAAAAATGCAAAACGCAAACACAAAAAAACATGCGATGAGGCCAATCACGGTACAGAAATCAGCGAACACCAGCCACAGGCCTGCAAATCCCACGCATCCGGCGGGAAAAAGCACCATAAAAGAAAGAAAAAAAAAGCCCAAAAACAATTCAAATTGCGTAGCAACATGGATGCACCCGGACCGAGTGCAGAGGACAAGCCGAACACCACAAGCCCCACGGAGGACCAGCCAGGAACCACGCGTTCTGGGAAGGGCAAGGACAAGAGGAAGAGGAAGACGGGGTTCAGTCCGCAGGAAGACCGGATCATCGTCACGGAGGTGACCGAACACCATCAACAACTGTTCGGCACCTCCACTGCGGCACTGGCAACCCAAACCGAAAAATGGCAGGCCATCGTTACCAACGTCAATGCAGTCGGAGTGTCGAGGAGGTCACTGGAGGAGGTCAAGAGGCGCTGGCATGATCTGAAAAGACAGACCAAACATAAGCTCGCCGCCAACAGGGAGGCAGCAACGGCGACTGGAGGTGGGAGTCCTGCGACACAGGAGGAGCTGGATGAGCTGGATCAAATGGTGGCCACAGTCAGCAGTGAGGAGACGGTGGCAGGATTGGGGGGCCTGGACACAGCACGATACGACCTGACCCAACAGCAACAGGGTGAGTAACGACTAGGGACGGGGTGGACGGGGGGAGATGGGCACAATGGCACACATGCACAATTACGTGTAGCACACAGCACACCCACAATGACCGTGGAACATGTCCCTGATTGCCTTGGCACACTGCAGCACACATAGAAACGCCAAGTAGGCCCCCATCCACAATGTGCACAGAGGGCACCCCCTATCACCAATATCACAACCGACCCATGCACATGTGCTGAATCCACACTGACTATGCAAGTAACACTGCATGTCCGATAGCATAGCAGCAGCCAAAAAAAATGACATGGCCCACGAATCGACATGGAGGTAGCCTAGTGCGGATCACATCCGTAAAGGAGCAGGTCACACTCCGACATGTCCACGTGCACCCACAACCCATGCCGTACAATACACGCAGCAGACGAACAATGCACCAGGTGACAAAATCTGTCCGAGAGCACATATGACCGAAGTCAAAAGCAAATCAGGCCCCAAAAAGTACACAATTCAAAGGAACCCCGCCTCAAAGGGAGAAGGCTACACAAAATCAGAGCTGCAGGGGCAACTCCCCCACAATGCAGCACACACACATAGCAATCACAGGACATCCGCAATGACGGCAATGTGGTACAATGTGCAACACCAGCACCACAGGACAGAGCTCACAACAGGTTCCGCTCGTGCGTAGTAACTGTCCACTCACATCTGGCATTGCCTGACACTGTGTGATGGTAATGAACGGGTACTACCACACATCCGTCAAGTATCCGGAAAACACACTGACTGCCATCAAATAGCCAGCTCCCCCAAAACAGTCACAATGTACATTGGCATGCAGTCTGAATGTAAACATCTGCAAATCAACAACATACATGTGAAACTCTGTTAACCTGCATCTCCCCTTAACATTTCAGAGGGACAATCAACACTTACTGCAGAGCAGACCACAAACCCCATCATTGATGATGTAGAGGACAACCTGCACATATGTCAAGATACCCTCCAACGGATACTGGACAGCCTCTGCACCCCACCCCCAGGAGCAGGGCAGGCCAGCTGCCTCGAGGTGACCCCACCACCTGCACAGACCGCACAGCAGGAAACACACACCACCACGGCTGTCTCCCAGGACCCCCCGACCAATACATGGAGTACATACAAGGTGTGTGGTCTTCCCAGGTGGAGTTGGCTGAACAGCTGCGGGTGGGTTTCCAGCTCATGGCAGCCAAACTCGATGCCATACGTGGGTGTCTGAGTCCCATCAGGGACCATGTACAGTCCCTATCGGACAACCCCGGTACTCACCATGCTCCGCCACAGACCTTGGCTGACCTCGCTGGTGCCATGAATCGTACACAAGAACTGTGTGGGCACACAGGCACCAGCCATGACACCACAGAGTTGGCACAGATGCGGAGGTCAATGGAGACCATGGAGCAGATGCAGGCTGGAAGGATGTCTGCCACGGATGGACACCAGCGAGTAGGAGCTGGGAACTTCAATGCCCTGCAGTACTTCATCTTGCCATTGCTGCCACTGAGCCGACCCCAGATGACTGCAGCGGGAACATCGACACACACAGCTCCGACCCCTGATGTGTCCATGGCATGCAGTGATGCAGCCATCACCCCACCACACACACCGGACACAGAACCCGTATCAGGGGAGTAAGAAGGGGATGGGAACTACTGTGTGAGGAAGGAGGCAGTAGCATCCATCACCGCTGTATGGCCTGTCCCTGCCTGGGTATGACCTATGCATCATGGCCTGGGAAACACCTCCTACTGACCCCCGGAGCACTCTACGACATACACCCGGAACCCGACACGGACTGCCATTTCTTCACCGCTGGCCAATTACACAGCTACCCTGCTGCGGACTGCACTCTCCCTCTTCCCAATCACTGTGCAATCCCCAAAGGTCTCTGGTTGGCCCACCACTGGGCTTCCATGTGATATGGGCTTGGATGGCCTTGTACAGCTCCAGCTCCGTCAATCACCTGAATGTGAATAAAACATTCTAAATCACACAGATGTGTCATCACTATGTTCACTCACGTATGGAAGTATGGCTGGATGTGGGGACGATGATTGCACATGAAGGTATACCGTGGTAACTGGCATCTATGCGCATGTGTATCCCTGAGACACATGGCCAATTGGGTGACTGTGAAGGTGAGTACTAGCTGTGTCCCCATTGCACATCAACAACAATCACACAACCCCCCAACGTAGGCACACGTCCATGTGTTGAATAGGGCTGTGTGTAGGACTGACCCAAACGAAAGCAGGCCAGGAGTGGTGTCCTACACCACATGTGACAACAGAACTTCACGTTGCATACCTACTCACACACATCTGTGTAGACACATTCTGTAGTGAGATATGACATTGCTCCACATGATCAGTGGTTGGACACCATACTCACATTGCTGACGTCACGTAAGTGCACATGCCGTTCAGCAGATATCCAAAAACAATGTCTGGCTCACAGAGGTGGAGTTTGCCAAAGGGACACACCCACATTGCACATGCGTCAGTCAGTTCCTCCCTGTGTAGGGACGATGCTCATTGTGGCACACGAGTGGACAATCTAAACAACACACCTCACAGTTAGACACCAGTGGAGTGGCATAGATTTTATTGGCATGTGCGTGTCAGTACGGACGAGGCAACGGTCACAGCAGGCAGGGACATGCTTAAGACACTTACACGCAGCATGGGTACATGTCGAGGTTCAGAAAATGTCGGGGCTAAAATGGACAACATTCATCACGGATGGCAACGCTCACAGCCCACCTTGCCTTGCTGGATGAGTCATGTGTTGTTTGGCGTCTGCCCATTGCCCCGTGTGAGGGGGCACGACTCACTGCTCATGAGATCTGCATAGTGCTCTGCCTCTGGAGTGCGCCGATTGTCTGCTCTGCTGACAGTGATCAGGTGTGAGGGTCGGACAGGTTCACATGTCGTGCTACATTGCCATGTGTGTGCTCTCCCCCAGCAGTGTGTCCGAATTGGCAACGTTGCCAAACGACGCTGTGTTGCTCCGACCATGGACCTGCGACACCTTGCACAGGTGTGTGTACACACGCGTTGTTCCACGCACATGCATCCAGAGCCCAAACGAAGGCAGACGTGTCCTCTGTTGTGGTGGGATATGTGAGCAATCCCCACGATGCAACAAGTTGTTGGGCCATGTGCTGTGAGTGGCAATCGGATGTGGCTGCAGGAACGTAGTTACTCGTCCATGAATGCAAGTGCAGCTTCATGTGCAATGTGTTCCAATAGTACATAGTTGTCGTGTTCAAGGAACACCAGGGTGAGCCAATCCATTAGGTGGTCCGGGCAGGTGTGCTCAGCCCACGCCGTCTCACCGATCCGCAACACAGCCCAATAGGGGAGCGCCTCGATGTGGTCACTGCACACGAGAAATCTATATCTAAATCCGTATTTCTAAAGCGCAAACTACTCACCCTTACGGGTCTCAAGGCGCTGGGGGCCGTCGTGGAAATGAAGTGAGCTATTGCCCAGAGTCACATGGTGCTGAGCTGAGCTGCCGCCGGAGCCGGGGATCGAACCGTGAGCCCTGTGCTCCGAAGTCAGCTGCCCTGGCCGCTGCACCACACCTCTCCACTCAAGGGCATCCCATGCGGGGGTACCACAGGCAGGGGCTTCTGTGTGTGGGCTGTGGATAAGTCGGAGGGTTCATTTGCGGAATGCGTGGTGTGGGAGCTGTCCCCATCTGCCATTTCATCTCTATCAGGGTGTTCCAGGCGCGTTCTGGACCAAGGTCAGAGGTGCAGGTGTCCTCCCGCCTTCTGCATTGGGACAATGGTGCTTTCATCCCTGATGTTTGTCTGACTACTACTTGCATTTTCGGAATGTGATGTGGCTTTGGCGCTGAGATTGGGGCATGGCCTTGGGCTCATGGTGTACGGATGGCGATGCACACTAGGCCTGGGCGGTAAATTCCATTCCGCTCGCGGAATTTGCGGAATTTGGGTAATTTCACGTTCCGCAGAGAACGCAGAATTGCCCAAAATTCCGCGATCGGCGATTCGCGGAATTTTTTGCTTGTTCGCGCTTTCAAAATGCGTGTTCGCGAGATATTTCTCCCCGAGCACGCAAACAGCGCTCGCGAACAGGAAAAACCATCGCGAACGGGCGGAACAAGCAATTCCGCGTGTTCGCAGAACTTTTGCGTGCTCGCGGAGTTTTTTCCGTTTCGCGGAGCTTTGCGTAGCGCGACTACGCAAATTCCGCCCACCCCTAAATTTGCACACACACATGTTGGCATGTGGAGCCAGGTGCCCGAGCGGCCTTGCGCTCCTTGTGCTATCTCACTCCGTCTCTCTCCCTCGCTCTCTCCCTCTCTTTCCTTTGTTGGGCGCATGGCACACCTTCTTCTCTTGGATTTGGTCTTCCAGGCTATGTGCTACGGATTGTCCAGTGAGGAGCCGCTAGGACTCATCCTAAGGGTTGTTTCTGCCTTTGTTTGTATGGTGTTTTGTGTTGGTGATTGCATTGCTGTATGACTGATTCTCCATTTTCTGGCCATGCATGTATGTTTATTTTCCTGCTTGTGCAACATCAGGCAAAATGTTTGTTTTGGGATTCGTGGTGTTGGTATGCAGTTTCTTAGTCCGGGGTTGGGGGTGGTCCCGGGGGGGGGGCTTGTTGCGGGCCGGGGTGTGGTGTCGGTGGATGTTGTGGCCCTCCTGGGTGTCCGTGCTGCATGTTCAGTTGCTCGTGGGCATCTGTTGTCCTTCATGTGTGGCTCCGGGCTGTGCTCCCTTTTGTGGTGCAGGCTGTGGTCGGACTTTACACCAGGTCAGGGCAGGTGTAGATTTCCTGGTGCTAACACGGCTTATCGCCGGTTTTGTGTTTTCATCGCCGATGTGGCTGGTCGTTGTGAATGTTGAGGTGTGATGTTGTCGCGCCTTTTGCCACGAGTACGCCCACTCTGCATCTCATTAGCGATATTTGCGCGGGTCCTCTGTGGCGATATTTTTTGCGGCTGCTATCGCGGGTAAACTGGTGCTGTGGGCCGTTAACACCGGCTTGTGAATGGGGAGGTAAATTTATCACAACTTTGGCTGCGATAAAGTGCCGTTAATTCGGCGATAGCTCCTTGTAAATATGCCCCTGAGGTGTTACACTGTTGATGTTGAAGATATTCCTATCTGTATAAGTCATGCTACCTCCCACTCTCTCCCCCTCTCCTCTCCCTCTCTTTCCCCACCATCCCCCATCCTCCCCTCCAACCCCTCCTCCCCCCACCAGCATATGGATGTATCCATCATGTTTCCACCTATCTTATGTACCATGATGTACTGATGTACTATTGTTTCACTGTCATATTCTTTCTCTTTTGATACCTAATTAAAATTACGACACAAAAAAAACTCGCAACTCTCATGACCGTCAATTCATCATCATGAATCAAAACAATAATATGTAGCCTAACAGCACATGCATAATGTGATGATCATTCATGTCTAAATGTCTGTCTCCAGTTACCTACAATAACAGGCCTCCCACCCAACCACTACTTAGCTTCAAATTTGAGCCCGACAGCACTGAGCACACACACACCCAGCAACAATGCATTTTCCCAATCAAGTAAAATCAACTCACCACTGTCACCACTCACCACCACAAGACAGAGTTGTGTACGTCTGTTGTTTAACTTTAGGCCACTTCAAAGTCTTTATCACCAAATCGGTTGGGTTCAGTGAAGTTGAAAACATCCTTCTTCTGGTGGCAGTTCTCGAAGTAGTCACACCCACGCCCTGAGTCATTCCCTCATCTTTTATTCTCCTGACTTCGAGTAAGGTGACCAACTCCATACCAGACTCAAATGCAATAGAGCAAACTGTAGTACGATTTTGTTGTTGCACAACAAGAGAAACATTGAGTCATTTTTTGTGTAGACTACATTTGTGTTTGCGTTATCTATTCTAAAGGGACCAGTAGGGTCTGACTCTTTGAGGTGCAGAAAGCAGAAAACAATTAAACAAAGCAGTGTGGAGTGGACCAGGTGAGGAAATCTCGCTATCTCTCAAAAGGAAGGAAAATAAACATCACCTTCTGGTTCAAATGATGATCAGCCATCCGTAGGCCGCCACCAACATTATAAATCATCACAAACACATTTATGAAGCGTAATAGTTACAAACAACAAACACCCAGTGTCACACTGCCTGCCACCACATGAATCATCTCAACACACATCACAAGTTCACAACAAACAACAATCACTCAGCGTGCAATGCATGCCATTTACCTGTTCTTCGGGCGCGGTCACCGTGATCGTGGTATATTGCAGAATGCAGATCCATTGTTCACAAAGCAGACTTTGGCCAGTGTAAATCAAATAATGTGGGGCAGTCCGGCTAGGGTAATAAACTAGGAAAGGATAGATAGTCACGACCCAGGGTTGGAGGCAGGCACACATTTGTTTGTATTCTCTCCATCCAGTGCCCTTGAGGGAAATGTGTATGGTGGGTGACTTCTTCACTGCACACTGTTGCAACTCCAATCCAGCAATAGAATGTGTCTTACAGTAAGATGATGGGAATGAATTAGTCAACCAGACACAAACAAATAAAATTAAATAATGTTCCCCTAGCTAGCTATATCTCTTTTTTTTTTTTGGGGGGGGCGTCAAAGAAAGAAAGCAGATCAGTGATAGGGACTGTGAGAGAAGTTTCTATTGGTTATTGGTCCAGTCATATAAAGTGCTGATTCATTTTGATCATGGTTAATCTCTCTGCGACTGGCTGCCTTTGTGACAAACAAGGGCTTGGGCCTAGATTGGGGTGAGTCCACTGATGCAGGGGTGCTGCTCCCAGCTTGCTCCCCAGAGGCCAGTGTGGCAGACACATTTTTTTATTCCAAAGAAGATCTGGATCGACATACCAGTGGTGGTAAGCTCCTTCTTCTTCTTGGTAGCACCTTTCTTTGGGGCCATCTTGAAGCTGTCAGTTAGCTGTGGCACTTAACTTCACACAAGTTGAAGAGATGTCTGTGTGGTGTGTGTGTCACACATCCTCATGTCGTGCACAGGCCTTTTGTCTAGCAGTACTGTGGGTGATGTTGTCCCTTGTTTGTGCACCTAAAGGAAAAGAAGCAAGAAGATCAGTGAAATGTGGCATTGTTGCAGTTCAATTAGTAGTACACACAAACACAATATCATTTAGTGTGGTCACTGGCTACTCTTATTATAAATAATGATCAATACAGTGTATCCATTCGTAAAACGGAAAACCACACCAACATAAACTTTCATGGTGACTGACTGTACACTCAGGAAGGATAAGAAAGAGCAATAACAACAACAACAACATACAGATGTAACTGTTTGCTTTATGTGCATCACATGACGTCACTAGGGATGTGGCACTCAGGGAGGTGCAGCTGACAAATGACAATGGAATAATCCTTAGACAATGAATGCTGTTGTGCAGCTACAGCAGACATGGGATTGATTCATTGACACCAGATAAGTGAAAATGGTTTGAAATAAAAAAGTACAAAAAATAAAAAAAACAAATATTTAAAAAAGTTAAAAAAATTAAATATAAACATTTTAAAAATTATAAATAAGTGAAGTTATCCTCAAAGACATCATAATAATTTATTAAACTGCTATCTCATTGCTCAACCATCTATTCAAGCCTATGGCAAAGGGCCACACTGGCTGGACGCACAAAATGGCTGCCAGCCACATGGTCATCAACAACAAACACACTGAGCAGGAAGGCTTGGGAAACATAAAGAAGACAAGCAGGCCTTTGGCGAAAGCACACTGACTGGCTACACAAAATGATTGCCAGCCACATGGTCACAACAAGAGGCAGTGCGGCGAGGCCTGGAAAACAAAGAACACATGCAGGCCTATGGACACTGACCATACAAAATGGCATGGCATGTGGAACAAAGGCAAATGGTGGCCTTGGCAAATGCACACACACACACACACACACACAAACACACACACACACTGGCCAGACAAATGAAGCATGGTAAAATAGAGAACACAGCATTAATTCAGCAATACTAAAAACGAAAATTAACAGGGCTAAAAATGTTTACGACAACACACATCCTCCAAAGGCATTACCCCACCTATAGACTGTTTGAAAATATAGAACGGTGCCATTCTATGAAAATATAGAATGCTGGCAAAGATTCATAGACGATATTTTCTTTATTTGGACAGGAGAGGAAACCGGACTCTTGGATTTCATCACATGGTTAAATATCAGTGACGAGAATCTTAAATTCACGGCCAAATATTCCAGGGAAAAAGTTGAATTCCTGGATATATGGATCACTGGTTATGAAGGCACACTGCAGGTAAGCCTATATAGAAAGCCAACAGTGAAGAACACCATCTTGGAACATAGTAGCTTCCACCCGCACTGACAGAAGGACCCCATACCCTTTGCTCCCCTCTTAAGGATACGATGCAATTGTACCAATGTCAAGGAATACCTGGAACATGCGGAGCAACTGCAGAAACGACTTCTGGTTAGAGGTTATCCTAAACGTCTAATAAGACAAGCTCTTAAGCGAGCTAGATATTATAACAGAGACGCGCTCATCACTGGTCAAAAGAAGCAAGAACAAGAGAAACTAGTATGTGTGGTCAACCATTCCAACATCAACCACAAAATAAAGCAAATCCTTGACAAAAACTGGAGGATCCTCAATATCAACTCAGAGGATAGACCACTACAGAAACCTACTGTGGCCTATAGGAGAAATCCTAACCTCAAAGACAAATTGGTACACAGTAGTGTAGTGTAGCTCCTATTTCCCTAATAGGCTCTGCGCATTGGAATAATATATCCTATAGGTTTGACATAGGACTAAGGTCGGTATGTCCCTATCGAGTATATTAAACTTAATTACTTGTGCCAGCTAGCTCAGAGGCCACTAGAAACTTCTTGACAACAAGAAGGGATCAGTTTCTGGCAGCCGCAAAACATGACCACTGTGTTTCCCTTACAGAATCAGGACGTTTCCCAGAGTCGTAGAAAAAATAGATAACTATTTCACTCAGCTCAGTTGTGCATGATTCAGTTACTCCTCAAAGTTACACAGAAATAACAGACGGGCGTTTCAATAAAGAGGTTTATTGAACAGTCTTGTTTCTGTTGTAAGTTAGATGTGCTGTTACGATCACAAGACAGTATGCGAGATAAATGATGTACAAGGTGAGCAGTAAAAATAAATAATACTGCGTTAGCATTATCTTTTCAGCATATATGCATTTACATAAAATGACACAGCCTAAAAATGCGAGTACTCATACGATGCGTTTCTATCCTAGTTCTACCCAGTGTGCCTAACCTTTCCTAGGTGTAGGGAGAAGTAGAAGTAGGTGCTGTATTCCTGACTAGAGTATACTAAGAGTAAGTTACGCCTAGTATGCCAAGAGACTAGTATGCCAAGAGGTAGGAATCTCTATCCGGACTTGAACTCCAACACCCCGCAAGGGAAGTTAGATCACTGGAAGCTGGACTCTCTGCGTGCAGGAATGACAGCGTCTTCTCAGTGCTTCCGGCCGGGAATCGGGCTCCTCTGAAGTCGAGATCTCCTCTGATTTACAGGGGTTTGGGAAGGTATATTTATACCTGAAAATGTTAGCATTGACGTAAGTTGGGTAGCGAAAGACGTCATGAATGAACCTTTAGGGATTAACGGTTCATGCATAATGTATGAGTCCTTGAAGAAATCAATAGTCCTGGGCAAGGGAAACTCCCGCAGCCTAAGGGTCTGTTTTTTCATGGACTCGTTGAGACGCTAAGGTGGACGGATGTCGGAATCCATGCCTGTATTTGGTATGCATGGTTTATGCCTAAATAAGGTCTGGGATTTTATGCCTATATAAGGGCAGGTTGGATTGTGCCTATATATGGTCATGATTCTAGAAAGCCCGTTTATGGACACCCTATGAAGTATACAACACCCACTCCTCTTTTGTGTATACAACAATACTAAAATGCTAAACATTAAAATGCTAAACATTAAAAATGGAGTACTGCATATTAAAACATATCCTAAAAACTTTAAAAGACATATTAAAAATGTAAAGGTTGCTGTACATCATAAAGCAGTGCTTCTCATTTCCTGCATAAAGTGTGAAATAAATGCAATCGGAACGTAATATAAAAGCAATATTTACATATGACTAAAATGATCGATAAGTTTGTCCAAAATCAAAAGTCATTTCCTGTCATGTAACTTAAATGAACTGATTTAGACACACAAGATGACTAAGTGTCCCTGGAAGTACTGCCAAGTCTGTATTATAAGGCTAGTTCTACTTTAAGCAGATTGGAGTGCCATTTTCGTTCGAAAAAATGGGACAAAAGTTCAAATTTGGTAAAGTTCCAAGGTTTTTGAAAAATGAAGGCCAAATTGTTGCTGTTGTACTGGAACAGAGTATGCCGAATCAGAGTCAGTTTACGGGTCTGGTGTAAACATGAGATCATCTACTTCAATAGACAAAACATCATCCACTGTCGTTGGTGTAAGTTGGAACACCTCGTGTAGAAGATTGATCGCACAAAGATGGGAAGCATCGCTCTCAGCATAGGTCGCCGCAGCAATGTTCGCGTTCGTTGTTACCTGTGTGCCTGGAGTTGTTTCTCGTACCTCAGCAGCAGCAGGAGGCGACTGTGAGATCTCAATGAATGCTGACATCAGTATTGGAAGCCTCTGGGGACAACACAGAGCATGGGCCGTTATCGGGTCCAGCAAAGCATCGACATCCTTTGGCGCAGCTGATGGATATGTTAGACAAGCGTCCAACACGCATTCTTCACCGCATAGCAGGCAGCGTAGAACAGGTAAGATGCAATCATGCCAGATTGGTCTGAATGACAGGAACCACGTGGTATTAAGGTCCCGTAGACGAGTCATGCCTAATAGCTGTACTATTCGCTCACGGCACTTTCTTTCAAGGAGAGCTTTCTCCATTTCGCTCGGAGTGATATCGGCGAATCGGCTGGCCATAGCGCAATAACAGGCAGATGAATAAAATCCCCGCAACAAGTGCTAGAATTAATGGTATGCCACCAAACACCGAATGTGCAAAGGTCGGAATGATTCCAAGTATTGCCTGGAACGGTGCTAACAGACCGGAGCAAATGCTCTTAAATACATGTACAATTCCTGTCGTATCTGACATGTTAAAGATACGTGATATCATTTCTACAAAATGTATAGGGCAGTTTGTACGTATTAAAGTCCGTATCTCAGCCGAAGTCCTTGCAACTTGTAGATCATAGGTTTCTTTGGCCGAGGTCAAAGGCACTGTTTGCTGTAAAAGCATGGCTTTCATTCTGCTTAAAGTATCAAATCTTATAAAAGAGACGTTCAGTGAAGGCCATAAAGGCGACTCCCTGACTGTGTCTATTGGGGAGTCAGCAAGTGACCCTGGAGTTGACCGTTACTAGATATGGGATGCCTGGCAACATTCCACAGCAGCTCTGATCATTCAACATGAGGTAACTCCCATTCGAAAGTTGTCCAAACATTGGATTAATCACAGCAGCTGGTGAACAGTGCTGATGGCAAGACAAGTTTGCCACAGAACCATTACAAGCTCCGTGTAAAATAATGTCCTGACATATGAGTGAACCGGTCAGTGCATGTTTACAGTTAGTACCGCTAAGAAACACTTCACGATCCCCACTCCAACATCTATGTGTATACGGTAAATTCCAAGATATCCTAATGTATTCCTTACCCAACCTTTCATATTTGCCTGCTTGCATCTGTCTGAGGCAATACTGAAACTGAAAAGTTGTCACAGGTAATGTTATTTTGCCATGAATAACCCATTCTGTAGCTGGTTTTTCTGCCACTGTAAACGGTCGTTTTTCCATTTTTTCAATGCTTAGCACTGTATACCTCGCTCCTCTTTGTGCCAATTCGATCTGTTTATCAGTGAGATTGTATTCTGCAAACAGAGACAACGTGTTGATGAAACGCCAAGGCACATAACCCGCTCGCAAAGATTGCAGCGTCCATGTCAATAACACAATAGAACGTAATTGAGACTGACCTTGTTGTAACATAGCCAAATCTTGTTCTAGAATGTCGATAGCAGAGGATACAATGCCATCCAATGAATAAATCCTGGAGGACAAAGTTGTTAACCCATTGTCGACTACAGAGAGTGTTTTCTCTAAATTAATACGATCAAGTTCACGTATTCGTTCTGCAGCCTCTATCTGTGACACTTTCCATGCTTCGTTATAAGCAGCATAGATGCCGGCATATATGAAACGTTTTTGACGCGGTTTTCTTGGTCCAAGCAAGAATTCCCTAAGATCTGCGTCCTCTTTAAGTAAGGTTAAGTGTTGCTTCACATCCTGTAGTGTAGATGTATGCAGCCAATCGAGGCATAATTTACCTACACTGTATGTTGTTACTACCCCCGGATGTTGTCTTTGGACATATCTTGGGTCTGGCCTATGAATAGTAAAGCCCTGAGTTTTGTTCAAGAACCTTTCCTGACAGTTGTTTGTGTCTGTGGGCCAGATCAACCATTTCTTCCAATTCGGATGAGTTCTGTTGAGTTGTAGTATATTGTCAACTGTCACCACTGCCTTTGTATTATTATCACTGGCAGGTGTTGGCACAGAAGGTGTTTTCATCTCTTTGATCTTGGCTAATCCAAGACAAGATGTCTGTTGGACGTTGTCATTCAAAAACATTATTTGTTCAGGGATAATACAGGCTCTAAATAAAGCTTCTATACCCTGTACTTGCCAATCTTTACTACCCCAGACAGTTTTTGTCTCAATTGTGTCTTTCCATAAGTCGAAACCCTGTATAGACAGTTGGGCAATAAATGCTTCAGAATAAATCTGTTTCGTATTTGTTAACATAATTTTCATTCCTGTTTTGTTTACATTTTTATAGTAAAACGTTTCTGGGTCAGATGTATTATAACCTGAAAAATATGGAAACTTACTAGCAAAAGTTTTCGAACTACCTTGTGGTGGTGTAGAACAATGTTCCCATTGATTAAACATAAACACATTTCTTGGATATGCAGTTTTGTGCAAATAATGATGACCATAGTGGTTATAACAATACAGTTCTTCATAATCAGATGAACCCTCTAAAAATTCATTTTTAGAAAATGCAGCAGATTTTTCTAGATCAAACATTATGGGGCCGATTCCGATCTCGGTCGGAGGCGTACCCAACACCATTCGGTCGGGAAAAAAGCCATGCGAAAGCCTGTTTCCCGACCGATCCGTACAGTACACCGAACGAGCAAGTACGATGCGCACAACAGCAAAAAATCCGGCCGAGCCGTACTCACCCAAACCAGGTCCTGTTCTCCGACCGAGGCGAATCCGGAAACGCCGAATCGAGTCGCACGGAAGGAAAAATGCAGCCCCGTCCGGCCGGACAAGTACGATGCGCTTCCCGTACGCGCTGAACCCGTCGCTACACACGGCACGTCAAAGCATCCGGGAGAGGCGCACATAAGCTCCGATTCGCGCCACAACACGATCCACGGCTACGAGACGAACACGGCACCGACGAGGACGAGGCGAAGTGACGAGGACGACGCGAAGCAACGAGAAGGACGAACGACACGAACCAACCATGAATCCCTTCGTCCCGATCATACCAATATTCTACATCTACTACCGGAACAGGCACGGACGCGTACGGCGCAGAAGGTAAGCCAGACACCAACCACAAAACACATACAACAAGTACACGACACATCACACACACACACGGGGATGCTGAATATACTTACACCAGCAACAGCAGCACCATAGGGGCGGGATGGCCATCACCAATGCCACATATGCACACAGGGGCCTGAATGCGCACCACCACCCCTACCCAGGGGGGCTGGATGCCTACCACCACTACCACCCTCACCCAGGGGGGCTGGATGCCTACCACTACTACCACCCTCACCCAGGGGGCTGGATGCCTACCACTACTACCACCCTTAGCCAGGGGGCTTGATGCCTACCACTACTACCACCCTTAGCCAGGGGGCTGGATGCCTACCACTACTACCACCCTTAGCCAGGGGGGCTTGATGCCTACCACTACTACCACCCTTAGCCAGGGGGGCTGGATGCCTACCACTACTACCACCCTTAGCCAGGGGGCTGGATGCCTACCACTACTACCACCCATAGCCAGGGGGGCAGGATGCCTACCACTACTACCACCCTTAGCCAGGGGGGCAGGATGCCTACCACTACTACCACCCTTAGCCAGGGGGGCTTGATGCCTACCACTACTACCACCCTTAGCCAGGGGGCTTGATGCCTACCACTACTACCACCCTTAGCCAGGGGGGCAGGATGCCTACCATTACTACCACCCTTAGCCAGGGGGGCTTGATGCCTACCACTACTACCACCCTTAGCCAGGGGGGCAGGATGCCTACCACTACTACCACCCTTAGCCAGGGGGCTTGATGCCTACCACTACTACCACCCTTAGCCAGGGGGGCAGGATGCCTACCACTACTACCACCCTTAGCCAGGGGGGCAGGATGCCTACCACTACTACCACCCTTAGCCAGGGGGCTTGATGCCTACCACTACTACCACCCTTAGCCAGGGGGCTGGATGCCTACCACTACTACCACCCTTAGCCAGGGGGCAGGATGCCTACCACTACTACCACCCTTAGCCAGGGGGGCAGGATGCCTACCACTACTACCACCCTTAGCCAGGGGGCTTGATGCCCACCACTACTACCACCCTTAGCCAGGGGGGCTGGATGCCTACCACTACTACCACCCTTAGCCAGGGGGCAGGATGCCTACCACTACTACCACCCTTAGCCAGGGGGGGGCAGGATGCCTACCACTACTACCACCCTTAGCCAGGGGGGGCTTGATGCCTACCACTACTACCACCCCCACTCATAGGATGGACAATGCATGACACAACAAGCACACCACAACCTAGGGAATGCAAGATAAAGACATCCCCCCACCACCATGACAAGCGTGTGTAGGCTGTGTCAAATGCCTACAACACCGAACATGACTTTGAACATACAATGTGACCCCTAGCACATGTGCCACACATATATGTGTGTGGCACCCACAATGCAAGCAGCCCATGACCATTGTGGCAATGGGGCCTAAACCCCCATCATCACAGTGACCAAAAGGTAAGTGTGGGGTCCATAGTCGAAGCACATTTTGACCATTGTGGCAATGGGGTCTAAACCCCCATCATCACAGTGACCAAAAGGTAAGTGTGGGGTCCATAGCCGAAGCACATTTTGACCATTGTGGCAATGGGGTCTAAACCCCCATCATCACAGTGACCAAAAGGCAAGTGTGGGGTCCACAGCTGAAGCACATTTTGACCATTGTGGCAATGGGGTCTAAACCCCCATCATCACAGTGACCAAAAGGCAAGTGTGGGGTCCATAGCTGAAGCACATTTGACCATTGTGGCAA